>SNQJ01S0017428.1:2892-13174 GCA_010110895.2 Picea sitchensis
AATTATATTTAATAAATTAAATATTTCATAATAAACATCTTATTCATAAAAAAAAAAATTATAATATTTAAAAGATACTTTGTTATACTTTTTAAAAGTTGTAACTTTATTGTTTGTGAGTAACAAACTCATAAAAATAACAAAAGTCCACCTTCTCTTCTAACAAATAACTTGCATTTTAACGATGAAGGTCATATTTGTGGAGAAATTGAACTTGGTAAGAGGAATACGGAGAAGGTAAATATTGCCTTGGGAGAAAAACGTTGCGTGGGATGTCATATAGTAATAAGTTCATACAAAATGAAACTGATAATTTTTAAAAAAAAATTGGTTGATAAAATTGTATGTATCGATTGAACGACTGAATAATTTTAATGTAATTTTAGTAAACTTAACGATGAATTTTAATAAAGATGAGAATAGAGTTTTAAAAATATGAATAATTAATTGATAGTTTTTTTAACTTCATAGCATAATATTAAAAATTTGTAAAATTGAATATTTAGGCCGAAAGGCGTACACCTATTGATAATGGACACATTTAATACGTTTTTAATTCTTAATGTTGTTTTTATGGTCAGATTAAATATAGATAGAATATTCTTGGTCGTCACACTAAATGGAGGGTTCTGATTTGAAATATTAACTTCCTTGCTTTTATAAAGACTTACGTTTATGTGTTTACTTTTTCACATTTACTTAATCCAATTAAAAAATTACTGTATTGTCCAATTATTGACACGGTTATGTAATTAACAATGAAATATGTGATTAAGGTAATGTATTGCCACGTTTCTCACCTAATTAATTATTTTATTTTACCAGATGCGTTTCATATTAAGGCCGGATGGATGGTATTTGGCATCTGTCTAGCTAGCGGGCGTTTCATATTATGGCCGCGTATGTGGCATCTGGTTAGCTGGTGGGCGTTTCATATTATGGACGCCTTTCTGTGGCAGGCGTTTTATTAGTCCCTGCATGTCCGAGAGTGATATAAAGGTTAAACTTAGGCTGTTTTGACCTCTTGTCTCTTAAACTAAACCCTTATTTAAGGATAAGTGTTTCGTTTTATTTTTTTAATTAAGTGGGAAGTTTAACAGCAGTTAGCCGCCTTTCGGCCTTCACCAGCAGCAAGTTAGTGGCTGTACTAGTTATTATAAAGTTGATATTAGTTATTATAAAGTTGATATTATGCCATGTAAATCATATCACGTATTGTTTTGGGTAAAAGGCTAAATGGAAATTGAGGTAGCATTCCATATAATGTATATGGTACTAAGATTACATGTTATTAGATTTTAAGTTTTTGGAATAAGAATTAAAAAAAAAAACTTTTATTTATATTTAAGAAAATAGATTAAAAATGTATAAGTCAAAGACATTTAGGAAGAGTAAACATTAAAGTTATATATGTAAATAATAACCAGATCAACAACAACTTTAAAGGATGTATGTAAATAATAATCAGTAACAATTATAATTTCACAATCAAATTATAATATATTTTTCAGGATGAAAAAAAAAACTATTTCACCTATCAACATAATTAGTTTTAAATCTGTATAAAATCACTATTTTTCTTGCAAAAATGATTGCAACATGTTGAAAAATCCCTGGAACACTTATATTATACAGAAATAATCACTCAAAACTACAGATCTAATAATTTTTTGCCAAATTTCAAACAAAGGAAAAAATAGCAAAAAATTTAAAATAAATAATAATTTGGTATAAAGTTTAAAATGGGGCAAAAGAATATCAAACACCCCCTTCAAAAGACTTTAATGGCACAAAGATTATAATCAATGAACTATCTTTATAAAAGACAGTGTTGACTTAGTTTGATAAGGTTAATGTTACTTGTATTGCCATATGAGATGAGAATACTCTCATGCTGAAAAATCTCTAAAACACTTAGATTAACAGAAATAATCACCCAAAACTACATATCTAACCATTTTTTTATTTTTTTTTAGCCAGATTTCAAACAAAGAAAAAAATAACCAAAAAAATAATAATAATAATTTGGTATAACGTTTAAACTGGGGCAAAAGAATATCAAACACCCCCTCCAAAGTACCTTAATGGCACAAAGATTATAATCAATAGAGAGTCTTTATAAAAAATAGTGTTGACTTAGTTTGATACTGTTAGTGGTACTTGTATTGCCATATGAGGTGGACCGTGGGAATACTTTCCAGTGTTTTTTATTTGCTTTTTTCTTTTCTGATAATGACTGCTAACCTACTGCATCAAACCCTCTGGACTTTGTAGCAAAAGTAATGGTCAAGAACAGAAACTCGTACATTTGGAAAGGCAATTTTACATATTATCATTGACAGACAGATGGGACAGACCTTCATTGCCGCTGGCGATGAAAACAGAAAATATTTAATAAAGGCATCGCATTGTTGCTGGATGTTTAACGTCAGTTATTGGGCCATTAACAGTTGTTAGCGACAACTTGGCATTGACAAAACTACAATTAGCATAGTGGTTTAAACATTTGGTTGCATGGTTTAATCTTACTTAATCATTTAAACGTGGCAATTACATATCTTTACAGTAATTTTTTAATGTGATTAGGTAAATATTAAAAAGTAAACATGTTAATAAATGCAAGAAAGTTATGAACAATAAATCTGACCCATTGATTTTGGAGGACGACTAAGAATATGCCAGCATCTTCAATGCATAGCCATCAGATTAGGGTTTAAGGTTAAATAAGGTTAAAAGATCATTAATTATACCCATTATTAATAAGTGTAGGCCTTTGGACGTAACCAAAATTCAACTAAAATCACACGATCAAAATACAATATAAATGAACATCTTCACACGTATTGCGAATGGATTTAAAAACAGCCATCTTCCATGAAAATATAGAATCTCGTCCTGAATAATGAACGAATACTGTTGTAAGTGATGCTGCACAACGATTCATCTGTCGTTCCTAGAGGATTCCTCGCAAAGGAAAGCAGCATGGGCGTTGTTGTCACTGCAATAAAGACATGGATGCTGTGAGTACCCTTCTTCAACAAGCAATTTTCTTGCACCCAAAACCAATTCCCTGTTGCTGATGGGCTTCCCATGTTGCTCCAGAATTGTCTGAATAGCGTTACTGAATGCTCCATAGGCTTTGTTTCGATCCCCTGTAGGGCAGGCGTCGGCAGATGTCTAGTTAGTTTGGCATCCACTCAGTAGAATACCCATGTCCTCGTGCACACGCTGCCGCTGCGGCGGCTCCTCATGATCATCTACGCTGTGGCCTTTATTTCCACCGATGTTCTCCAGCACAGAGCGGACAGTGGTAGGGAGCCTTTGAACTTTGGAGCTAGCTTTCTCACCGAAAAGCTGAAATAGGGCGGTTTTAATTTTATGAGCCTCCAATTCTGCTTCTCCGGTTTTTTCTCTTAAGACATCCAATACCGAGTTCAAGGGTAAGAACTTGTTCTTCGAAGTTTGGCGCGCTAATGTTTCCGGATCTGTTAATGATCTGTTAGAACTGGCATGAGGCCCGATTTGCTCCTTCTCTTTGTCGATCAAGCCTCCGCTGTGACAGGAGTCTGAAACCATGCTGAAAGATGTTCCCAGAGGCACCTCGTTCACGATTAACCGGAAGTCCTCATCTGCATATACATGATAATGAATATTTCATAATGATAATCATAATGAATGTTTAATTTAGGATTGAATTGATCAAGATATTGGGTATCTAGAAATAGGACCTGTAAGCAGGTTGAAATCACATGGGACTATACACTCTTCATAGCCGGTGGAGTTCTGCAGTGGAACGAGGGTGCCATGGCCGCTGTAGTGAAAGAAGAGGACATCTCCGGGCTTGGCACGGCGAACCATAGCTAGGAGAGCTGCACGAATGTTTTCTCCGGTGGGCTTTTTATACGCCTCGTCCGTGTCGATAAGTTGATTAATGTTATGTTCAGAAAACCCGAAGCGATGAATGAGCGCGCGCTGCATCCTCAAAACATCATTTACGCATCCATGAAGTTCATTTCTGGTGTTGGGATAATTGCATCCCACCAACACAGCATACTTCTGGTTGTTGTTGTTGGCCATTCTTTCAATTCCTCTCAGACAGACAGACAAAATGTTTACCCCGATCTGATCTATGAGAATTTCTTTACTGGAAACTACGGTACTCCGAGATGAGTTGCAGATGAACAAGATCAGAGAAATATTATTTAACTCAGACCATGAAAGGCTAAGGCGCTGAGTGATATATTTGTAGTACGTAGGATGCGATGGAGTGTAGGATGGTTGCCTGTTAAGCTGAATTACCGGGAGAGATATCTTTGGAGATCCTTGAAGGCAACTCTCAGCTTTATAAAAGAAAAAAAGGCAGCACGACTCAATGGTGCTGGCGTGATCTGGGGTCCAGCGTGAATAGTTCCTAGTTCTTATTCCTCATGCGATTGATGTGATGCATAGACAGGTAAGACGTCCAAGCAAACTCTATAACTGCCTTGTTGCTCGGGACCATCTTCCACATTTGAGTGGAAATACTTCTGAGACTGGTAAACTGCCATCAGAAAATCGCATTAAATAAACTGGATGTCGTGCAAGTATTCGGATGTTGTGGCCCGTTGGGGTGTGGGAGTTTACTTTACCAGTAACCATCGTCAAGTTTTTGTGGGAACTCCCTCGGGGATCCATCAGTGGTCCCCACTCGGACCAAAACAAATATGTAGAGAGTTTGTTTTAAAGAATTGTAAGCATTGTGTGTTTCCATGTTCAATGTGCTGTCTTCTACATTTAAAAACAGAAATTTGGTTGGCATGAAAAGGTTAACAGTATAAAATGCATGGTCCTAACCCTTTACTTACCACCATTATCCAATCCCACAATCGATGCTATAGCTTTCGATTGCAGGTCAGACTACCTACCCCTTCAGTGATTGCCCTACTCAATACCACAATCGATATTATAGCTTTCTATTGTAATATCTTTGATTGCACGTCAAAGTACTTGGACCTTACATTAGCCCTCCCTTGGATCAAACCCTCATCCTCGTGATGGTGGGGATGGGTGAATGTGCAATATGTACGTTCTCATGTCTTCATGGTTTCTCCTTTATTGTGAGGATGGGGGTTGATATATTTACCATCGGGGTGGGGTAAGGTGAGAATGTAATAATCCCACTTTCATGAGAGTGGGGATGGAGTGTCATTGTACATTTTCATTTTTTTTTAGTGTTTTTCATTTTCTTCATGAAGGTAAGATGAAAGTGTGCATTATGAAAGTGGAGATGGAGGTGAATGCATTATCCATGCATCATGATGGTGGGGTTGGAGTGTGAATGTGCATATCATGCATATTCTCACTCTCCACTCCCACCCTAATATTGTACACTATTAGTCTTTCTCTCATGAGGAGAGTGGGGGACATTCAGGGGGTGAAAGTGTGCATTCTTACACACTCTGCACACTCTCATCCCAAATCCCCACCCTCATGATAGTGGGGTTATTACACTTTTAAACTATCTATCCCTACTTTCATGAGAAGATAGGGTTATTTCACATTCTCACCTACCATCCCCACCTGCATGATGTACATTATCGATGGGGGTAGGGGTGAACTAGGGGGTAAGACTATGCATTATTGTATACCCTCACATTCTTAGTGGGGGGAGGGGTGTGCATCATTTCACACTCTCACCTCTCATCCTCGCCTTCATGAGAGTGTGAAGAGTGTGCATCATGGGGGTGGGGATGGTCAATAATTCACTCTCATACTCAATGGGGGTGAGACTATGAAAGTAGGGTAGTGATAACAATGTGCATCATGAGGGTGGGTGTGTGCAATAATGCATATTGAGAGTGTAAGGGTAGGCATGGGGTAAGGTTTAATTCACATTCTTACCCCCTATCCCCACCCTCATGAGAGAATATGTGTTATTGCACACTCACTCCCCACTCCCAACTTCACACTCACCCTCATGAGAGGGTGTGTATGGGGCGAGATTGCAGAATAATGCACACTATCTCATGAGGGTGGGGTTAACAAGTGAAAGCATTTAATGTCTCTCATGAGGGTGGGGATTGGTTGTGAGAGTGTGCAATGAGTGGAAGAGTTGGTGGTTGGGGGGAGCGGGGCGGGGTTGCTAGAGTGTGCATTACCAAGGGTGGTGGTCATGGGTAAGAGTGTGTAATGAGGATGAGGGTGGAGGATTGTGGTGAAAGTGTGCATTGGGCAGTGGGGGTCATAGGTGGGGGTGTGTAGAAATGCTTACCTCCACTTTCATAAGAGAGTTTACATTATTGCACACTCTCATCCCATGCACACTCTTTTATGAGGGTGAAGATGAAGGTGGGGGTCGGGGGTGAGGGTGTGTAATGATGTAAACTCTCCACTCTCACCCCCACTCTCATAAGGGAGTGTGAATTAGAGCCTTTCTTCCTTTATAATATTCCTTTCTATTAATATTGAAGTAGGTTGAGGTTAGTGCTTGAAGGTGTCTTATCTAGCACTTGAGGTTCATGACCATCTTCTCTATCTAGAATTAGAGCCCATCTGGTTGAAGATCTAACCTCTTAGTCTTTTTGAATGTTGTTTACAGGTTCTCTAATTCTTTCACTCACATCTCTCTTATTTATAGTTTTATCATCTTTATTTTTGCATTTAGGTAGTCACAGTATGCTCTTTGCTTTACAACTCCCGATTATTTGAGTAAATCATAAATGAATTAGTGTTGCATAACTTAATTGGGTTACTAGTACTAAGGAACAAAATATTTTTGATGGAGTCTCATCGTACTTGGCTATAACCCTTTGGTCCCTAGAGAATTTGTGAGATCATCCCATAGGGCTAGTATATCTTGAGATCTAGTAATCGTAAAGCGATAAGGAAACCTCTTGGAAACTGGAGATATAAAGATTAAAAATTGAAGCAATTTTTTCCTACACTCAAACCTCTTGGCATTTCGTTGCAATTATGTGAGTTTTAACATAGGAGTCGAGGTTTATCCCATTCCCCTCTGGATGCAATACAACTAATCTGGTATAAGAACTGACTCAACTCAAGGAAAGTATGAAACCACTACGATTGGAGTGCAGTAGTTTGTACATGCATATATATTTTTTGTGCACTGGGTTTGGTATTTTCTCTCACTATTTGTAGATTGATTTTTTGTTATGGTTAGTGAATCTACTGCATCAATACTTGAAGTTGGAAGTAGACCTAGGATAGGTCAGGTAAGACAAATAGTTCCTTGGTAGTTGAATTGTAATTTACAACTTTTCTTTCTTACATACAATGTTAGTGTGGTGAGTATAATACACATAGTCTCTCCAATGACATAGAAATATATCTTAACTAGATCCCAATTTAGTAGCTTCAATACTTATTCATTTGGAGTCAATAATATCATCAATAATAAGTTGATATCACAACAACCGGATCAATTGTGGCACTTGTATTCTCACCCTTTTTCTCAAACACTAAATGTAGAATATGGGTATCCAATGGCCATAAATGGAAAGAGGCATGTTGTTATCAATTCAAAGGAAGATTAGATAAGCAAGCTTATTGCTTAGGGTAGCATAACTGTAATATGCCCTTGTTTGATTAAATAATTCCACACAAGTTGGTAATGTGTGTAGAAATGAAGGGTATAAAAATAAACTTTGAAATATCGTATATTGTTGTCACTGGTTGAGCAATATTCACGTTGCATAATACATTTTTAACCCGTGCTAATTTACTCCAATGAATTAGATTCATTATAATTGGACAAAACTTGATAATCTATGGAAGATCCATTGATACACAAGGATTTATTGCAGAAAACTTCTCCACAATTAAAAAAAAAACATATGGATACAAAATATCCCGACCATTTCTTTGTACAAAATAAAATGTACAATTTGGGGTCTAGATTATCACTAAAACCAAGGAATATTAGTAGAAAAATTGTAGTAGTAAAATCCATTCTCTAAATTAATCAAATCCAACCTTCTCTCCAAGCTCCTCTTAAGCATACAAATAAAGGATCCTCATTTATATAGTCTAAACCATCAATTCAGATTCTAGCATCAGAAATGTCCAAGTTGTTCATTGTAGAGCAGAGAGCTTTGCTTACTCTTGACCAACCTGGAAAAAATTTGAAAAAAAACAACCAAACAATTGGAAAATTCTAACACAACCTACTATAATTATATTAGTAGAAAGAACCTTAAACACAAGCCAAAAGCAAGCCCAATGGCATAGAAAATGAAAGTATGTTTCCCGCAATGTTGAGTCCATAATATGGTATCTTTTTACCACTATTCTAAAGAATACGATGATGCTTTATTAACATTGTTTATGAGATTTTATTATTATTGGGTTCAAGTTGCGATTATTGTACAACTTGATAAAAAATTTACTTATTGTAATAATAATAATAATATTTGTTGGAAATATTTTTCAACAAATATTTGATGGATACAAAATAATATTAGTTGGGATGTCAATTAATAATAGTTAGATTATAAATAATATTAGTTGGGGTGTCAATTAATAATAATTAATAATAATTAGATTAAAAATAATATTAGTTGTGATTAAATATCAATTAATTTGATTTAAGATTGTAAATCCATTCATAGGATTATTTTGGTTATGTAGTGTAATCACATTTAGTTGAGTTGTTTCGAATCAATATAGTTAGATTCAATTTTCATAGTTAAATCATATTTCCACTCCAAATAGTTGTGGAGTTTGTTGTATTAGTCTCTCTTTAAAATGAGAAGACTTGATGTTTTAATTTGGACAATAAACAACATGCACGAAGAAAAGAGTCTCAAGAAAAGAAAGAGGAAGAATGACCAGTAAATTCCAAAAAGATTATATTGAATAAAAATTGTAAGTAATAATTTTGGTTATTTTTCTCATTTTTATGTGTTAACAAGTTATTTTTGTTTTCATGATTTAGTGATTTAGTGTTAGTATTTTCATTTCCATGTTTTTAACATTTTATTATAATGTGATTTAGGAATTATTAAGGGCATTGATATCTCCTTCATATGAAACAAGGAAGGCCCCATTTGCTTGAATAATAAGGAGAGGCCCATGACCCATTAGAGTATGACTAGAGTTGATGCATTTCAATTTCTTTCTTTTCTATTGCATGCATCATTTTATTTTTTGTATTTCAATTTCTGAAAATGTGTTCACTTTCTAGCAAATTTGTTTACTTTCTTGCAAGTGTGGTGTGTTTACTTTTTTATAGTGTGGTTTCTTTTCTTAAAATCATTATAGAAACCAACCATGAAGAGACTTGATCACCTGATAACACAAATTATGGTTATTAATAATCATTTTGATCAACTTAAAATAGGAATAATATACATTAAAAATAATACTAGAACAATTGAAGCTTCTTGTAAAAATATTAATATAAATATCACTAGAATGGAGAATGTTATAAATATGTTCTTGGGATATTTCATAACCCCTGTACATTTGCCATTCTAAAAGACATTGAAATGTCAAATAAATCAACACAAGAAAAAATGAAATAATTAGTTTGCTTGATGAAATCAAAGAGGCTAAAAGAACAAGAAACTAGCTATAAAGATTGTTCCAAAATCAAACAGTTTCCTAAATATTGTAAAATAGAAAATATACTCCCTTCCACCCATTCTCAAGTAAATCAAAGGATTTCATTAAAATATTTATTAAGTATATACCATTATATTTTGATGGTCCAATTACCAACGAGAGAGTAAAAAATTTACAATAATGTGAAAACCTTTTCATTTTAATTCAATATGATAATGATTTTATGGATGATAAAATAGTTGGCACAACCATATCTAAATTTAAAGGAGTATTATTGTAATGGATGGCTAAACAACAAATGATAAATTGGTGCATGTCCTTCATGAAACATCATTTATGTAAGATACAAATTAAATATATGGAATTTTTCAATAAAATTATTATAATTTTTTTTTATTTTCATAAATAAAAAATTTAAAAATACTTATAGAAATGGAATTAGTTAACTTAAAAGGGTTCAATGAATTAGTTAATATACATAAATGATACTACTAAACATGATACAATAATATAAAACTAATAGCTAAGATAACACATCCCATTTTAAAGAGGGTTCATGTTCTGATGATGATGAAGAACAAAAATTGTGAAATTGTAAAACAAACATTGAATAATGTAGTTGAAATGATTATGATTTGTATAAGAAACTTTTTATGGATAAAAAATGCATAAAACTAGTAATAAATAATAAGCATAATGTTAATTTAAAAGATTGTCAATG
>SNQJ01S0017428.1:13262-27362 GCA_010110895.2 Picea sitchensis
AAAAAAAAAAAAAAAAGTTGAAAAAAAAAAAAAATATATTAGTTAAATTTTTTTTGGACAAATATAAAAAACACAAAAAAAAATTATTGGAAAAAAATACCTCCCATGAAAGTATGCTACGTTACGTTTGTGGGAAATTAGACTTTGCTAAATATTTCCCACAAAAGAAACCTAAGCTTAAGGATATACATGTAGACGAAGAATTTTGAAAGGCATGAGATTATATTCCTCTAGATAATTTGATTCAAGCGTTTAAATCTATGAAATAGATTCTTGTGATGAATATGAGATAGAAGGCCAAGTTTGCATACAAAAACAACCAAAAATATCATAACAAAAAAAATGGAGCACCTTCTATCATATAAAGTTAAATTAAAAAAAAAATGGAACACCTTCTATCCTATACTATAAAGTTAAATTCGAAAAAGAGGAAATAAAATGATTAGGAATTTATACTCAAGTGGTATTGGAGCTAGAATATAAGATCAAAACCAAAAAGAACAAGACCATTGTTTAAACCCAACAATGGAATTTATGTTGCCGATAAATTTCCATGTAAAATTTAAAATTGGTAGTTCAGAAAAGGGTTACATATTATTATTTTATTTTACATATGATACACTTTTAACATGTTCCATGAAAGTGTTGCTCCTTTACAATATAAGAATATGCTACATATTAGTATTGATATAGTTTATATAGGATAGAGATTGTCTTGTTATTATACTCGTTAGTTATCTATAAAATTGGGGTAATTTATTTATATCATTTTTTTTTAGTCTCAAGTGTTATAATTGATCAAGGTTGTGTGGAAGCATAGTCTCTGTCGGATTGAATTGGGATAGGAAAACGTAACAGAGACAGATGGAAACTACAACGGAGATGTGGAAAGCAACATGAAGTATAGGTGGTATGCATGCAGTAAATGACACATGGCCTCTAGAGCCCCATTTATGTTTTGAAAGCATAGAACATAATACAATTTCTGCATAGTGGAAGATAACAATTTATGACGACACAAATATGAAAGGAGATAAAAAACAATTTAGTTTGAAATATATTAAATAAGTTACAAGTTCCTGGAAATTTAAATGCATTTGTCATATAGACTAGTGAAAGATAAAAATGTATGAGGACATAAATATAAAAAGAGAGAAAAAAACAGTTTTATTTGAAATATATCAAAAAATAAAAGTCTGTTAGATATTCCTAGAAATTTCTATGTGTTTTTCATATAGACAGGGATTGGGGCTCCCACGGACCATAAGAGAAATATGTACAAGAAACAGGATTGTAGAAAGAAGAAGTGAGCGACGGTAGAGTGCAATACCTGAAAATAAAATAAAATTGAAAGGTATCAGTATTTGGCTAGACATTTCTATTTTAAAAAGTGGAATAACTGGGTTGATAAACAAAGCAGGATGCGATCAATAGATTTACAGTGATGGTACATATGACCCCTTTTTCTATTTTCTTGCAGATGCCTTTTCATTGATATCATTGTCGACTGCTGGAATCATGGCAACTACCTGTTGCCTTTCGTCGGCGGCCTGCTTCAATTCCCTTTTGAGCCATTCTTCAATGTAGCTTTTCATTGGGGCGACGTTGATCTCATTCCGGATTTTTATGTTGAAAAGTTCGTTTTATAATTCCCTGAAGTCGATAGAAAGATTACGCAGAGCCTGATCAATTTTCTCATTCTATACTGAATAGTCGACTAGCCAGTCGTCGACGTGATCTTGACCATATTCAAGGATGCTGTAAAACTTTTCCAAAGACAACGCCTTAAACATATCAACCTGTTTATCGAAGTCTTTCCTAGTTAAGGGCAAGGAATTGATGATTAAGTTGGGGTCTTGGAAGTATTTGGTCCTTCCGGCTAAGTTTATTCTGGACAACCTTGTGAATACTTTTTCTTTCTTTGATATGGCTTGTTCACATGACTGAACAATGAGATGCAGGTTCTTCACTTTTTCTTTCCAACATGCATTTAATTGACCGATCCGGTTTTTGGATGGAAGATCTTGTTGTCTTCTTCTTGTTTCTGTCATGTTGTTGACAATGGTGCCAAAAGGAAGGACCGTGTTTAAATAGAAATGTTCTTCATCTTTTAACTCCGCCTGCAAAAGTTCGAGAAAACTATGTGTCATGGTTCCAAGGGAAGTCATGGTTTGT
Organism: Picea sitchensis; assembly: GCA_010110895.2. Lineage (NCBI taxonomy): Eukaryota > Viridiplantae > Streptophyta > Pinopsida > Pinales > Pinaceae > Picea > Picea sitchensis. The sequence continues at coordinate 15,438 of SNQJ01S0017428.1, forward strand.
GATGTTTCTCATGCCTTAGTAACCAATTCCATTATTTTCTTGATATTATTCTCCACATATCCTCTACAGGATGCGAGGAGGCTGGAGGATCCTTTTAACTTGGCTGCAGGGGTGCCAAGAATGGCTATTGCCAAAGGATTAGCAAGCAATGACATAGGAATCAAAGCCTCTGCCAATTCCTTGACTCGGTCCTTCAGTCTGGAATTATCGACCTCGATGCCTCCAATGGAATCATGAAGTGAATCTTTGGTCACTATGTGAAGTTGACAGGTTTAGCACGACCGCATGTTCGCAAGGTTAACCTCCGAACGAGATTTTCCTTTCTTATTTTTTACATTTTTTTTTCAGTAACCAATTCTTTGGACTGGATGTCAAAAAGAACGCTCTGGACAACTAAGGATTCATCTTCGTCAAAATTTTTGGTAACAGATATGTCCATTGGATGACTATGTTGGATGGCGTCTCTGGGCTAATCAAGGTAGTGGAGTACGCTATCCAGATCAGGCTCAAGTTCCATGTTCTCACTCTGAATTTCGGGCTCTTCCGCCTTTCCAACAATTTTTTTTCTCTTCTTATCTATTGGAAGCTTGTGAGAACTATCAATTTTTGAGTGAGGAGGGTTGTTCTCTCCTCCTCTTCCATTTGAACAACTCTGAGTTGCTTTGTTGCTGTGGTGGGCCATTGGAGTGGTGATCTGGGATGTCGTACTTTTTGGAGTGTTATTCGTCGATTCAACACTCTTGTCACCGAGGCCTTTTCCCTGTTTCTTATACAATTTAGTGTTTCTTTGCAGTGTGTCTAAGTCGTCGACATCAGAAGCATGAGCGTTGTCGCCAGTGTCTTTGTTTTCAGTCGGGTGTTTTTTGAAAAAACAATTGCCGAAGCCAAGTGTTTGTAAATGTTGTAGAAATTTTTTATCGGGGTCTAACCCTTTTAGGCTTTCAACATATCTCAGGTTCAAGTTGCTAGAATGCACTGCGAATTCGTCAATTTTGTTGAAGTTCTTCAACACGAAGTCCCCGACTTTCCAAGGTAGAGGAATGAACTGTTTTTTTCTCTTCTCTTGGAATAGATGAAACCAGTAGTTGTATTGCCATGCTATTTCTACAAAAAAAATTATGTCTGTAATGTGACATGGAAGGAAAGAAGGTTTTTCCCTGGAGCCAAAAATCCTTATCACAATGTAATTATCCAAATTTTCAACTATCCCCTTCCTGTCCAAAAAACTAGTTGCCTGTTCAAATATGCGGGGAGAATCTTCTCCTAACAAATTTTTTTTGAAAATGGACATGAAGCCATTAAAAACCTCATAAAAATAGTGGGAGGCCTTGTGCTTTCACAAGTCCTGGTACCAGAACATTACTAGGTTGAATTCCCAGTTAACATTCTTGGACAGAGACAGTTGTGGAAACTAGAAGCAATGTGCTATCGCAAAAACTAAGTAGGATGACACATAAAATTTCTTTTCCCCTTTGAAGCTTGACAATTGGGAACATATTTCATGGGAAATTAACTTACCCCAATAAAAAATGGCTTGTTCCTTGACTGTGAAATACAAAATATAAAGAGTCATCCAGGAAATAGTTGTTGTGGACTCCTTTCTCGTTATTCTTGTAAACAGTCAGGCAATTTCGCGGAATGGATTTCTAAATGAACTAAAATGCAAGCTTGTGATATCTTCAGGAATTACAATCGGGTCTTCCAATAAATGGGGCAAGAGTTTGAAACCATTATTATTCTTTGCTAGGAACTATTTGGAATCTTCTCCTCTAAACATCAATGTTGGCTCTGACAATATTAACATGTGGCGGAAGACCTGAGGTGACAAAGAAATAGAAGAGCAGTCTCGTAGTGGAATAACTATTTTGTATGAAATAAATTTATTGGTGCACCAAGAGACCAACTCCTTACAATCAAAAACTTGAGGGACACAGCCTGCATGAGCAATCCCAGAGATCCAAATTACTTCATTCTGGGTGGCAGGGATTGAGTAATAAGAATATGCCCGGGACCATAAGCAGTTCTGGTCCTCGCGCCCGAAGATGTTCACTGTATCTCCACAGAACTACTGTCAAGCTGATGCCATAGGTTTATGAGAACGTTGGTTTTCTCTAGACGATGGTTGAAATGAATAGTTGGAGCCGATAATGTAACTCTCCACAAAATCTTGGTTAAATTCTTATGAATGGGAAATCTTCTCGAGCCTTTCACTGATTAATGACAATCTGTATGGGTGGTGCATGATGATCTGTTAACAATTTAAAGCTTACTTATTGCATATTTAGAAGTGCGAAGGTGGTGGGTACGACGAAGAGAAATTAAGGATTGGAGGTTTCATGAACGTGCCAAGCCGATGACGTGCGAATGACATTTCATGATTTTGAAATAAACAATTGGAAGGAATAATATAACCCCCCACAAATCTTGGTTTAATGTGTATTAATAGGATATCTCCTCGATCCTTTCGCCCATCAATGACAATCTATAAGGTTCCTGCACGATGAGCTGTTAGAATTAAATGGCAGTAATTGCATATTTAGAAACAAGATATATATATATATATATATATAATAAAACTCATGTGGAAACTTTCAAGTTTTCTTGCTTCTTCTCAATAACGTTAATACATGGGCTCTTCTTAAAATTTTGTTAAAATATTAGAGTGCCTCCAATTATTGAAATCAATTTGATTTGTTTTTTTAACTCCAAAAAAATCAATTCGAATTATTTAAAAAACATAATCCACTTTTCGTGTATACTTCGACCACAAAATCTTCAAACTCCATGAGTTTTTTTTAAACCATTTTTTGAACATAATATATATATATATATATATCCAAAAGAAATCTCACACTACCCTCTTAAACAAAAGATATATAATTCTATATAACTATATATACATATATTAAAACAATTTTTTTTATTATAGACAAGTGCGAAGGTCACGGAGATGGGGGAGAGCAAGGAACGAATGGCAAGTTCTAAAAAGTAGTCAGACATGATTCAAAATAGGGTTACGGGGGATACTCAGGAGAGGTGAGTGTCCCATAATCAAATTTTATGTATCAAAATTTTTGACTGCAAAACGTGTAAAACGAAAGAGAGCATGATGAGGCAGTTCAACAGCCGATTTGTATATTTGCAGAATTCTGGGAAAGTGACTAAGTATGAAATAGGGAAACGATCGGTCAGACTCTTTTTCAGAATCGAAGATTGAATATTTTGTGAACGGACCAACCTGACGACGCGCAACTGACATTCCATGATGTTTGAAATTAACACTCGGAAGGGATAATATAACGATCCAAAATTTTTGGTTTTATGCGTATTAATGAGAGATTTCCTCAAATCCTGGTTTAGCATTAACGCTTGCTAATTTCATACCTAGAAATAAGATCTTATATATAATTGGTAATTGTTAATTGCAAAAGGGCATGGGAACACGAAACAACGATTAAGAATTGAATATTTCTTGAACCCGCCAACCCGACGATCCGCGGAAGAAATTCGAAGAAATGGTGAAGTATGAAAAGCAGACATACGTGCTTCAAAATGGGGTGGCAACAGTTCCACAGGAGACGTGAGGACCCGACGGTCAAATTGTATGTCTCAGAAGTTTTCAGTGCAAAATGTACTNTTTATTATAGACAAGTGCCAAGGTCACAGAGACGAGGGAGAGAAAGAAATGAATGGAAAGGTCTGAAAAGCGGTCAGACGAGATTCAAAATAGGGTTACAGAGGGTACTCAGGAGAGGCGAGTGTCCCATGGTCAAATTTTATGTATCAAATTTTTTACTGCAAAACGTGTAAAACGGAAGAGAGCATGATGAGGCAGTTCAACGATCCGTTTTTATATTTGTTGAATTCTGGGAAAGTGGCCAAGTATGGAATAGAGAAACGGTCGGTCAAACTCGTTTTTGGAATCGAGGATTGAAGATTTCGTGAACGGACCAACCTGACGACACACAAATGACATTCCATGATGTTTGAAATTAACAGTCGGAAGGGATAATATAACCATCCAAATTTTTTGATTTTATGTGTATTAATGGGAGATTTCCTCAAATCCTGGTTTAGCATTAACGCTTGCTAATTGCATACTTAGAAATAAGATCTTATATATAATTGGTAATTTCTAATTGCAAAAGGGAGCGGGCACAAGAAACAGTGATTAGGAATTGGATATTTCTTGAACCCACCAACCCGACGATCTGCGAAAGAAATTCGAAGAAATCAGACAAACGAGATTCAAAATGGAGTGACAATAGTTCCAAAGAAGACGTGAGGACCCGACGGTTAAATTGTATGTCTCGGAAGTTTTCAGTGCAAAATGTGTACCACGGAAGAGGGCATGATAGGTAGACTGTAATATGGAAGACGATATGATCTGAGTCCGGTTGTAAATTTGTATATCGCAGAAGTCACGGTATTGTTCGCAGGTCATGGAACAATAGAAGTCCAATGTAGAGCCCGCCTACTGAGAATCTGTGGTTGGAGAAGTGACTGGGTATGGAATGGGGAAGCGGTCGGTCGGTGTCGCGATATAAGAGCATGAGTGCAAACATGAAACCGCAAGTCCGCCTACCCGCGCAGCTAGACATTTTCGAAAAAATGAATAAGTGACGAGAAAGATAAAGTTCAGGGAAAAGACAAATGGATATTTGGCTAAGCATAGAAGACAAAAAATAATGGCTAATATATTCACATCTATAATAGATATCCCATTTCCTTCCAAGATATATACTTGGAAAGAAGTGCGAAGGTGGTGGACATAGAAAACAGTGACTAGGAATACGATCCGTGATTTTACTTGGTTCTTGGTTGTATGCTTCATCTGTCAATTTTTATATCGCAGAACTCTGAGTGTTGTTTGCAGGACACGAAACAATAGAATTGCATTTTTTTAGCCAGCCAGCGCGCAAGTCCGCCTGTCAATTTGTATAGTGTGGAACTCTGTATGTTGTCTGTAGGACACAAAACTATAAACGACATGGTTTTCCCTTTAATATAACCTCTGTGACGAAAATGTAGTATGTGGCTCGTTTTATCACTTTTCCATCTATAAAAAAATCACAATCTTGAGCCCGCCAGCCCTGATGTTCGTCTGTCAATTTGTATATCGCGAAACTTAGAGTGTTGTTTGGAGGACATGGAACAATAGAAGTGCATTGTTGAGCCAGCCAGCGCGCAATTTCTCCTGTCAATTTGTATATTGTGGAACTCTGGGTTCTACTTGTAGGACACAGAACAATAGAGGCCCAATTTTGAGCCCACCAACCCGAGAACCCACGATCCAAAAAGTGGCTAAGTATGAAATGAGGGATACGTACATGAGGGAACCCTTTTCAACCTATTTTGAAACCCGTGGCGGAGGTCCCAGTGTTGTTTGCAGGCAACGGAACGATGGAAGTTCACTATAGAGTCCGGGTGTCCAGGAATTCGTGATCTGAAAAGTGCCTAGGCATCGAATGGATACTGGTTGGTCAGAGTCGCATTTTAGGAAAAACGACTAATTAAAGAGAAAGAGACAGTAGAGGGAAAAAATAAACAACAATTTGGTCAAGTATAGAAGAGGGAAAAGAAGGTCCAATATATTCAAATCTGCAATAGATATTCCATTTCCTGGAAAGATCTTTTCTGTGTGTTGTTGGATAAGTTGTATACATATTGCATATACTTGGAAAGAAATATGAAGGTAGAGGGCACATGAAACAACAACTAGAAATTTTAAATTTCTTGAACCGATGAACTCGACGATCCGCCAAAGAGATGTCAAGAAATTTTCAAGTGTGGAAAGCGGTCGGATGAGCTTCAAAATAGGGTGACGGATTCCCAAGGAGCCGTAAGGCCCTGAGTGTCAAATTGTATATATCGGAACATTTTGGTGAAAAATGTGTAACACAAATGAGGGGATGATGTGGGAGTCCAGAAGTAAATCTGCATATCGCAGAACAATGGAAAGTGCAATTTAGACAAAGGGGAAGTGCTCGGTCGAAACACGTGAATCCACCAACCCGCGCCGCAAGGCATTTTCGAAAAAAAAAACGATTAAGTAACCATAAAGAGAAACTACGGGGGATAAAAGAGTGGGAAAATAGAAAGGCGGAGGGAAATTTTCGTAAGCGTGAATTGGTTTGAAACAAGGCCCATTGTTGCAAAACCATCATTTTCTAATAATTGTCAACAAATGCTTTGTTGAAGATTAAATTTTATTGCAACTTGTGGGTGTAAGTGTGTTCTTGATACAGTCTTCCATGATTGTAACATATTAACTTAAGTATTAAACTTCTTGCAGTATGGGTTGTTAGCATGAAAGCTTAATATTTGCATGTCTAGAAACAAGAATGACGATTTTGCTACAACAATGTGATTTGGTATTGCTATGTTCTATCTGCATTGCAAATAGAATTAAACGTTGGTTGGAAACTGTGTGTAATCCATTTTTTTGTTTGTATAAAATCATGGTGGATCGACACAATACATTGTCATATAATTGTTAGATGTTCCATCTTAGAACAAATTACCTAAGAAAATGGAATATCGAAGAACTATGAGACTACCGGACCATGCCAATGAGAAGAGGCAATAAATCTAGAAAAGAAGAAACAATGAAGACTCCAAGGAATTTTTTTTAATAGCAAATCCATATTTTTTTTAAAGAACAGTGAGCACTGTACATCTATCCTTAGAAATTGGACCCAGTTCTTTGGGCCAAAACATTGAACGTATCTGCCACAAACATAGGCACGAGATCCGCAACATGCAGGAGCCATCGAGATGCTCTTCAACATGGATACAAAACTGATTACCATGCCTTTTTTCTAAGGAAATCCTTGCAGTTTTCTCCTCGATGGATCATTTTGTGGTAAAATTGATAGTTCTCATAAGCTTCCTGTGAGGAAGAAGACGAAAAACGTTGCAGAGAAAATGGAATATCCCTTAACTAAAAGTTAGGACACACCATGAAATCGCCTCTCCACAGTCGAAAAACTTCAAGGACACAGGTTGCACGTGCAATTTCGGAGGCCCAAATTAGTCCATTCTGGGTGGAAGGAGATGAATAGTAGAAATATGCCTTGCACCAGTGGGATTTCTGGTCCTCATTCCCGAAGATGTTAATTGTATATCCAGAGAACAGGACAGTAGTCCCGCAATCAAATATTTTTTTTGCTTGAAATATATCTCTAGGAGCATCAACATATCACTTCCTTACAATGAAATTCTTCTTCTCAGAATGGACTAAGTTGGACCTCTAGAATTCCTACTTTCACGCTGCAAAGCGCCTATTACGTTCAACGTCAATTTCATTTTTGAAACTCCTTATTTTGGTGTTGTCAAGACCGTCATCACTAAGCTGGGAAGTTCTGCCATTATGGTTGATTTCAATTTGGGCGCAGGAGTGGGAACAGTCTCTGCATTGCCAGCATCCATTGTTGTATCATAATCCATCAGATCATCTTGTTCCGGCTTGGAATCCATGGCATCAACCTTTGCACAGCCATCAATGCAACCGGGCAGGTTTTCTGAGCAGACAAGGTTTCCTTGGAATCTTTGGCTTGAAATATATCTCTCGGTGTACCAAGGGACCATCTTCTTTTTTGCTCTTAGGTAGAGGGAGATGAGTAGTAAGAATATGCCCTGGAATACTGGAACCTCTGGCCATCATGTCCAAAGGTGTTTACTGTATCTGGACATAACTGCTACCACAAGTTAACGAGAATTTATGTTTTCTCCAGACGATGTTTTAAATGAAAATTGGGGAGGGATAATATAACCCTCTGCAAATCCCGGTTTATTGTGTATTAATGGAATATCTCCTTGAGCCTTTCGCTGATCAATGACAATCTCCAGGGTTCGTGCGTAATGAGTTGTTACCATTAAAGCTCAATAAGTGCATATTTAGAAAAAAGTGTGAAGGTGGCGGTGACAGTGAAGAGAGATTAAGAATTAGATATTTCTTAAAGGCGCCAACCGGTTAGCGCACGAAAGAGATTACATCATGTTTGAAATGAATAATTGGAAAGGATAACACTCTTCTCCGCAAATCTTGGTTTAATTCGTAGTAATGAAAAATCTTCTCCGACCTTTTAGACATTAATGACAATCTTAATGGTTCCTACACGATGAACTACTAGCATTAAAGATTAATAATTGCATATCTGGAAAGAAGTGTGAAGGTAGCGGTGATGGCGAAGAGCGACCAAGCATTGTATATTTCGTCCATTTGCCAACCCGTGAAACAAATTCCAAGAAATTCCCAAGTATGGAAAGCGGTCGGGCGGGTTACAAAAAAAAGGGTCAAAATATATACCCAGGAGACGTGAGGGGCCAATGGTCAAATTGTATCTTAGTGATAGATTTCGGTCATCAATTTGTATATCGTGGAATTTCGGGTGTTGTTTGTGTGTACGGGAACAGTGGAAGCGCAATGTCGAGAGGGAAATTTGTATATTGCGGAACTTCAAGTGTTGTATATAAAAGCATGAGATATTCGGAAAAAGGACCAAGTAAACAAAAAGTGAAATCCTACGAGATGAAGGGGAATTTTTTTTCTAATTTGTAAATCGCGGAAGTCAGAGTGCTATTTGCAAGCGACAGAACATTGGAAATGCAATGTTGAACCCACCTATGCGGGAACCCGCGATTCAAAAAGTTTGTGCAATATGAAATGGGGAAGCGATCGGTCGGGCTGGTGATATAAAAGTAACAATGGAAATTTGAAGACATGAATCCGCCAAATCCCACACCTAGACATTTTCCGAAAAATGAGTAAGTAAAGAAAGGGAAAGCAGAGGGCAAAACAGAAAGCAGATGGCAATTTTCGAAAGTGGGAATTGTTGTAAGAAAGCACCATTGATGGTCTTAATAGTAACTATGGAGTGCATTAAAAATGTTAACAGGTTCTTCAATCAAGGAATAGATACAACAAGCAATGTTTATAGTTTCCAGGATTGTTTGTATAAGAGAAGCGTCGAAAAGTTACAAGAAAATCAATTTTTGGATGTTTCAGTAAAGTTTTTGTACTGTTATCTTCACTGCAAGTATAACACCGACGAATTTGAATTTTTAATGTCCTCTCGTTCATATGATTGTTCCATTAGACTCCGCATAGTATATATTCTTTTATTTCAATTTCTTTGCTAATTTGTAGATCGCGGAAGTCTGGGTGTTGTTTGCAGGCTGCGAAACAATGGAAATGCAATATTGAACCCGCCTATCAGGTAACTCGCCTATTCAGAAACCCGTGAGCCAAAAAAATTATACAATATGAAATGGGGAAGCTGTCAATCGGGCTGGTGATATAAAAGTAAGTGAAATTTGAAGACGTGAATCCGCCAACTTCCATGCCTAGAAATTTTCTGAAAAACGAGTAATACATACTAAATATGCACTTTTATAAAGCATGGACATGAGATTTTATAGAGCATATACAGATCCCGCATTCCATATGTAGCCACTTTTTGGATTGCGGGTTATCGAGCTGGTGGGCTCAAAACTGGGCCTCTATTGTTCTGTGCCCTACAAATAGCACCCAGAATTCCGCAATATACAAATTGACAGGTGGACTTGCGGGCTGGTTGGCTCAACATTGCACTTCTATTGTTCTGTGTCCTCCAAACAACACTCAGATTTCCATGATATACAAATTGATAGACAGACTCCAGGGTTGTCGGGCTCAAGATTGCGATTGTTTACGGATGGTGATCCCTATCAACTATCTAACATTATCTAAAAACATTATTTTCAACACTAAATTATTAATATTAAATATTGATATTGTATAATTTAATTACACAAAAATTTTGTACAATATGAAACGGGGAAGCAGTCGGTCAGGCTCGTGATATAAAAGTAAGTGAAATCTGAAGACATGGATTCGCCAACTTCCGCACTTAGAAATTTTTCAAAAAACGAGTAATACATACTAAATATGTACTTTTATAAAGTATGGACATGATATTTTATAGAGCATGTACGGATCCCTCATTCCATATTTAGCCACTTTTTGGATCGTGGGTTCTCGGGTTGGCAGGCTCAAAATTGGGCCTATATTGTTCAGTGTCCTACAAATAGCACCCAGAGTTCTGCGATATACAAATTGACAGGTAGACTTATGGGCTGGTTGGCTTAACATTGCACTTTTATTGTTTTGTGTCCTCCAAACAGTACTCGGAGTTCCACGATATAAAAATTGACAGATGGACTCTAAGACTGGCGAGATCAAGATTGCGATTGTTTACGGATGGTCATCCCTATCAACTATCTAACATTATCTAAAAAAAATATTTTCAAATACTAAATTATTAATGTTAAATATTGATATTGTACAATTTAATTACACAAAATTATTAAATTATGTTAAATCTCTTATTTTAAAATAAAAGGAAACAAAACAAAGTATTTTTTAAATTCTATCACCGCAAGCATAACAATTACCAATTTGAATTTTAAGGGCCTCTTGTTGATATGATATCACCATTGGACTTCACACAATATATATTCTTTTATTTCAAATTATTCCAGGAGATTAATTTTACGAAGTTCATCGATCAAGGAAAAGTGCTAAAACAAGCCACATACTACATTTGTGTCACAATTCTATACAAATTGACAGGCGGACTTGCGGGCTAGCTGGCTAAAAAATTGCAATTCTATTGTTCTGTGTCCTCCAAACAACACTCGGAGTTCCGAGATATACAAATTGACAGACAAAGCATACAACCAAGAACCAAGTAAACTCCAAATAGGCTGCAAGAAAGATCCCACAAGGTTCCATAGAGTAGCAGGCATCGACCTTTGCATCAAACAGTTTGATATACAAAGAAAACACGTCGCATCATTGGTTTTCTCTTACATATCGTAAATGTTCCCACGAGAAAATAATTGGGGCCATGGGATATATGGGGTTTGCTTCCATGCTTCCCATTTTTGGACCGAACAATATTATGCGCATGCAATCTCTATAGCAAGATTTGAATATCTCAAGCCGATGTTTCAATCCATGCTGAGTTCCTTTTTTTTTCAATTAGGGCATCGAGAAAATGCAGATGCCATACCATAAATGTATAGTTGGAGACAAATTCTTAATTTATTCGGGTACTCGAAAGAAAATTGTAGGAATCCTGTCATGGCTAAATAGTTGAAAAACAATTGTCAAATTTGGGCACCCAAAAAATGTGCAAGATCCTCCATCAAAGCAATAGCCACCCACCATGTTTTTTTTCTTTTATTTTCACACTGAAACAAATATGCAAAATCCTCACTGGGAGACGCAAGAAAATATCAAAATAACAACATCAATTGCATTTGTAATTAGATTCTTAAGTACTCGAGTCCGACGAACATTCATCTAGGTGTTGAAGAAATATTGCAGAGACCCATTACAAAATTCTTACTGGGAGATGCAAGAAAACATCAAAATGACAACATCAATTGCATTTGTAATTATATTCTCAAGTACTCGAGTCCGACGAACATTCATCTGGGTGTTGATAAAATATTACATGAGATATTTTCGTTTCCTGCCAAAGCTTGATATGTTTTTTTTTTCTTGTCTTTTTTTCTTTTCTTTTCTTCTTTAGCCGATATGCAATATTGCATTGTCCTCATTTAAGGTAAATTTGTTGTGTATCCGAAAGTAGCACAACATGTATACATTGCTTGCCTTTTTCTGTAGGTATGCTTCATACGACAATTATGCTAACCTAGGAAGCACATCTTGTAACAGAGGCTACCTAATTGTACAATGCATGGTTGTGTTTCCCACGGTTCGGATGGCAACATTGAGGCGATGTTCATATATATATGGACATTTTTCACCGCATCGCAGACAATCAATCGTATCATCACTTATCAAAGAGGAAGCAGAAGCAGGAGAGTTGCATTTCGTACATACAGGATTAAAGGGGGTCGAGTACGCATTCA
>SNQJ01S0017428.1:37648-49589 GCA_010110895.2 Picea sitchensis
TCTAGGAAGAAGTTATGATTGTTTTACTTGGAACACCTTCTTGAGACTAGTCAATAGGACTAGTCAGATACCCTATCTTACACAGGGTGTATCTACAAATTTAAGATGACCTAGAAGCTGAAATTTTTACCACAGATACCTTAATAATTTATGTGAATATCTTCTGGAGTTCAAGGTCTGAAACGTTACAGAATTTTTTTTATAGAGAAAATTCCGCAATGACTCAGTTCAGGATGATTCCAGAACCCTATCTTGTACAGGCTGTATCTTCGAAAGTATAAGGCCTCAAGAGCTGAATTTTGAACGCAACTTACCTTGATCCGTCTACTAAATATGTTCCAATACGTTCCTTCGTAAACGTTGTAGAAAGCAGATTATAGCAAAAATTCCAAGGTGTCTCAGATGTAGCAGCGAAACCCTAAGACCTTGAGATCTGATACCATATGTTAAGAACCAAATATCAATATAGCATAGAAAAACCTCAGAAAAAGTACTCAACGCCTTGAAAAAGAGATAATTTCAAATAATAAGCCTCTTCGAGGGGGCAACCTCCTTTTACCCCACTTAAATGTTCAAGTACAAGATGATTCAAAATGAAAATGTCTCCTTTGTATATACAGGAGACTAGGAGGTATAATTACAACTAATGGCCTAAAGCTGACATAAATAAAATAACATTACTAATATGATATGCCCCAATTAATGGGTAATGAGCCAATATTAGGTCTTAACAATCACATTCCTTGGGGTGTGTAGGTTGAGGGAAGAGAGAGCTACTAGATTGGGATGGCTAAGAAATCAGATTGAGACATAAGTACAATCATCGAAAAGTTCATTTAGAAAATAATATATTGTAAATCTCATAATTTTGATTAGTTTATCAGTGTTCTTCAAAGAAAAAGGAAAATAAGGGCTTGTATCTTAATTAATGACAATTTTACAATATGCATAATTCTAACAATAATTGTTGGATGCATTTTTCTGTAGAATTAGAGGTACAAAAAAACATATTTGGTTCCTATATGAGGAATAGAGATATGGATGATGTATAGGTATCTTACAACCATGAAAATGAGATATGAGGTTTACATATCAACCCGGGAAATGCAGAGAATGAGTCCAATGGATACAAAAGTAGATTGGAATCTGTGGAGTTGGTTGAGACTATGAGAGTTGCAAAAATAAGGGTGAGTGCAAGAATTTTGTGGCCGAAAAAGTGGCAAGTGGGCCAACATGAACGCACACTCGCAAGAACGTGTGCACGTTCTTAGGAACATGCACGGGTTCTTAAACCTATAGGTTTGGAAGTGGTCGAACCTCCATAAGGATTGCCACATAGTTTGATTAGAAGGAACACACGTGTGTTCCTAAGAAAGCGCGCGCATTCCTTCTGCTAAACTTTTTTAAATGGTCGTGAGTGTGATTTGTGCACAAATCATGGTCACGTTTTGACTCTCATTGAGCAAAGAGAGAGGAGCTATAGAGGATAAAAGAAGGGAGGATATTGCCACCGTGGACTCTAGGTATGTTTGATTTATCTTATTTTTAACCCAGTTTGGTCATTTCCAATTTAGTATTTTTCTCCGAAGAATCTAAATTATAAAAAAATTGTAATTTTGTATTTTAATTAAAAAACCAACCGAATTTACATGCCATGGCTTTTAAATTGCAGCATATATAATATAATGGAATCCTAATACAATGTAAATTTCTCAAAAGAAAACTAAGAAGATCAAAACCCCAACCCACCACAACCACCCAAGGTAAACACTCGAATTGATGAGGGGTTGGTTATATTAAGAACCCTCGAGGAAAAATTAAGGGACATTAGAGAGCCTAGCAGAGTCTCCTTGGCCACTTCTTTGGACATCATTGTGAATTCCATTGAAAGTGACCAAGGGAAATTGACCTCTATTTTTTATTATAGGGAAATAATGTATGAGTAATAAAGCACTGGCTTGGACAGAAAACAAGTCAAAGAACTGGGCATTTCAAAACAACAAATATTGTCTATTTTTAGGGATCTTAGAAATGGACAAGAACTACCATTGACCAAGAAACACATCTTCATTGAATGGTGCATCCATCCCCAGATTAGTCAAAATTGGATGGATATGTAGTATATGCCCTTATATTTTATGAGAAAATTATGGGATGAGTTTATTTTGGGTAAGCATGTCAACTACTTTGACATTGGTGAATTTCATGGGGTGGGTCGATGGTTCACATAGGGCCGAGAGAATGTCAGGCATGACCCCATGTTAGGTCCTTGTCCCCCCAGGCGAAGGACCAATCCCCCTACCCATCATCCTCCTATTGCAGAGAGCTTGCAACATGTATAGTTATCCATTTCATCATTGACTCATAGCCTAGTGCAACACAATAGATTTGTTGCACTATCTCAGTGGGAGGTTACTGTCAATGACATTGATAGAGGGGTTGGAGCTTCAACATGCATAGGAGAGTACAATGAGGAGAGGGCACATAGACATAGCAGTCATCCATGTGAACCTCACAAATGATCGATCTACAGGAAGACATGCTATGGGCCTATAGAACCTAGTGGACAACATAGCTTCATGGAGGAGGTTAGTATCTTGACCCTCTCTATGTTCTTCATCATTATATATTTATTTTGTATTTTGTGTATTTATATCGATATTTTAATGTATGTTGTTTTGAAATTGTTACATATGAGTAGTAGACCCTCTACGTCGATGGATGCATCGGTGCCTAGCCCCACCATTGATGCAACAACAAAGGCATTATGTTCATTGGGTGAACCCCATGCACAGGTATGTATAACATTTGTTAAATTCACCATAGTCATTTTATTTTATTTTATGGCATCCTCAAATTTTTAATGTTCTCATGTTTCTATAGGATTTGGTACTATGCGATTTCGAGGAATGCATCTAGGATGGACAAGTCACTTGCATCACAGGTATCATTGTAGAGTTAAATATCGTATAATTCTCAAAGTGTTTGTGTTTATGTTTTTGAATTTTACTATTTGGTACTAATAGTTCAATTTTATTAATATGTATGCACGTTGCAGATATATTTGCTAGCTATAGTACTATTTCACACCCTGGGCACTTGGGCATTGGTTCTGGGTTACCTTTCTCCAGGCCTAGGGAGTTTCAATCACTTGTATATCATGTGAGGGTCTATCCCATCCCACCCTCAACATCAGTATTATTACATGCATCCTCAATGGATTCACACAGACGACACCCATCTGCACCACCTGTATACCACCCACCCCCACCACCATTTCCATCGGACCCATCGTCTGAGACTGCCATAGTAGAGGTTGTCTTGGAGAAGGTTGTACAATCTAGTGCTCCATCTATCATGAATCTCCATCGAGGCCTAAGATATTCATTGTGAGATAATGCATTGATGACAATTTTTTATGTTTCATGAATTTGATTTTATGTATATTCGTTTAATTTTATTGACTTGATCCTTGTAACTAATGTAGGGTGGCATCATGGAGAGAATGGGGTCGCAGAGGAGGGTAACACCCTCATAGATGATAGCGATATATGCAATGAGTTGTCTTAGGTTAAATAAAGTTTCACTGTGCATGTCTATTAATTCATTGAAGGAAAAAACTTATAATATTGTTTATTCTTTGTGCAGTCTCTAAAGCATCAAAGCACACCCAGGGATAGAACCTCTTGAGGTGCTTCCTCGAGCAAGAGAAGAAATACAAATTTCTCGAATTCTCCTGAGGGTGACGAGGGTGGCAGTGGTCAATGATTGACCAACTACTGCTATTTTATATCTAGGCCACCATATGGATATTTTTTTTTATCTTAGGGAACTTGTTGTTGCTTTGTATATTGGGCACAAGTTGTCATTTTGTAAAAAATGTACAATTTAGAAGATGTTGAATACACACACACACACACACACATTTCATGGTATGTTTTTTATGAATCTCATTGTTTCTGCATTTTATGTTGATGAATATTTGAATTTCAAAGTGTTTCAATTCCAAAGTGTATGAATGTTATGTGTATTAATCCCTTTATTTTTTTTATAAAGTGATTATAAGTACTTTCATTACACATTAAGAAATATATTATGGTGGAAAATATTGCTAAGTGCTAAATCCATAAGGAATTAATGGTTCTCAAGTAGCATTTCTTGCTAATCAACCATGTATATCTACATCATCAATAGATCATTCCTTCTAAATTATTTGCATGAATGTTGTGGATATCCATATTCTAACTCACAACCAACAATATGGACTACCTCTTGAATTATCTCCATCTAAATCCAATGACAATACACACTCAGATAGTGGTCACTTGAAAATATTGTTACCTAAAAAATGACATATTACAACAATTTATTATAGAAATAAATTTTCTCATTTATCTTCTACATAATTGTAAATCACTTTAGAATATCAACTCAATGTTATGTCAAATTAACCTCCATAACTAGTAATAGAATTACTCAATTACGAAGATGACATAAGCTAAAATTCAATTATGCAAGTACACAACATTTGGACAACCCAAACACTTCATATATAATAATAATAATAATAATAATCTATTTTTAAGGTCACGACCAAACCAGATACCAAACTAGTGTATGAGACCCCCTTCTTTGTGGGACAAGGGACCCCCTCTGCCCAACGATTTGACTAGTAAAGTCTATGGAGGTATACATACCCTATTCCACTCTGGATTTGAACTTGTGACCTCTCAGGAGAAAACACATGTTCTTAACCATTAGGCCAACTCAGGCTGTATATTTTTAGAATATGAAGTACAATCGCCTACCAATATCTTATCAAGGGTTGTTACAAGTCGTTCTCTTCAAACCCTAGCGATGGAAACCATAAGATAACATTATCCAATAGCTCACTCCATTATATATCATCAACAAGGTAGAATACACACTGGTAAGTCCTTTTTGGAACCTACATTTGTATCTCACACTTGTAGAAGATCAACACCCTCTATCTTCTCAATAACAAGCACATTAGGTGGCACTAGGGTTTTCAAATGCCACAAAACCCTAATTTCTTCTCTTATCAGAGCTACATGATAAAAGTATTTATTTTCTCCTCTAAGTATAAGTCCTAGTATTCCTAGTCTCCTTAGGACAAAACCTTGACCCTAGTCTTCCCTTGACATTCCTTTGAGAAGCCTAGTTGTTAGTTTCCTAGTTGATTCAATCCATAGTTTGACCATTTTCTAGGGCACACACACTATTCCCCTCTTTCTATGCATGAGATATATAAAAACATTTTATTTATGTGTAACCCTTCATAAATTCAAAAAAGACTACTCAATGACTCATTAATGCACTCATGTTTGTTTAGATTGTGTAGTGGGTATATGTAAATTTTGTTAAACCCATCAATTATTAATAACATTTATTCAGTCTTCCATGATGTCGACAAAACTTATTGATTTTGATAAATAGAACGAGAGAGTTCACATGAAAATTAGATCTTATAATGGGTATCATTTTCCACCTACAAATAAAGGTTTTGAGGTTACTTTTCATGACACACCATAAAAAGTAATGTTATGCTACCAAAATTCCTCGAGAGAGACTTGAAACCATTATTCTTTTCCCCAAAGTAATCTGTCTTGTCAAACTCTTAAAGGATATCTACACAATCATTTATATTCTAATATTATTGCTCCCCATTTAATCATTGAGGCATTTGTTTGCAAAATGTAAGGACCATTACTAGTGGATAATAGTAATAGAGGAAGATGTGATGATTTTTTCTTTGAGTGACATTATTACTTTTAACTATGTATTTCATTCCATTTCCATTTTCCTTTTCTTATTAGTTTCAACATTTGATATCTCTCAACAAAGGCAACTTGTACGAATGGAAATACATAATTTATATATCCCAAGAAATATTGTATAATTTGTATATCCAAGAAATATTTTAAATGTTTGGGAGTCTCAAGAATATATTCTATCTTAATTTTCCTTAGTTCATTTTTGTCCTTTAATAAGAAAATTCCATGTTTTTTTACTAATTCAATAAAAAAATTTTAAGGTAAGGGTTGTGTTCGTCATTTGTTGCAAAATATACAAGAATGTCACCTATATGTACAAAAATGAAGTTGAACAAGGGAGTTGATGAGCAACAAGTCCCTGCCAAAACAGGAGGTAGGAAGCTAGGTCTGCCAACAAGGAAGTGTAAGGTAGGCCAACAAGGAAGTGTAAGCTTTTGCATAGGTAAACACGTGAGTGGTTATTGTCAAGTAAACAATCGACTAAGATGCTTTCTTTTTGTTGATGTTACTAATGCAATTTGATGAGACAAGACCAATTCTCCTGTCTAAATAGCCGAGAAAAGTCAGACCTCCAAGTGTTGCGGGTATTCTTCCATTTTGCCAAGTTTTTGTGGGGAGATCAAATTCATGGGTTATTGGCCACTCTTGGTCCTACAGAAATGAAATTTTGGGCCCATTGCAGAGATTATTTTCAAATTGAGATAGATTTTCTATTTTACTTTACTTATTGTGCAGATTTCATTTACGGCTACAATGTTAATATTGAATTGAGTCTACATTGTTGGGCTTTGAAAATCCCAAAAGACAAGAGTAGGTGAATTAGAACATGGCTGGATAAGAAAAGCGCAGACTTCACAATTTTTTTTAGGTGAATTAGAACATGGCTGGATAGGAAAAGCGTAGACTTCACAAATGTTTTTTTATAAGAATAGATGGATGATAGGATTTTGTTTCTCTTTCCTTAGTATAATTGTACATACAGTCAAAGTTAGAGTTTATTTAAGACTGTTGTGGATATTGTATTATGTGACATGTTCAAAGTTTAAAGACCTTTCAGATCTCCAACGTCCCGAGGGATGTCACCAGTAAGGCTGTTTGCCCAGAGATCTAAGCAGGTCACAGGTGAGAATCAAACTAACTTCTTCTTTGTAGTAATTTTCATATTTAAGCACAGTCGCTAGCGAACCAGTGAAATCTTCATTCTTCCATACTTATACGTTTGAGAGTGATTGTGGTATCCTTCCTACCAGATAGTTTATTGCCAGGTCAAGAATTTGGAGATTTGAAAGGGAGCCAATCTTGATCAATATCTCGCCTTCCAAATTATTTGATCTAAGAATGAGTATGCAGAGCTTAGAAAGATGCGTGATCCATTCAGAGACATTGCCTCATAGTTTTTTTCCACCCAAATCCAAAATTTCCAACATTTTGCAATTTTGAAGGGACGACGGAACATGGCCACTTAACCTGTTGTTGTTGATGTGCAATACCTGAAGTTTATTATCGAATGTCTGGGAATTGATAGACATTTTCAACGTGAAATAAAAGTAGCTATGGATTAAGTAGGTTAAGCATTTATACAATTATACATGGATTTCATGAATTTGATTTAGCTTTTATAGGATTCATGGATGTGTAGATAATAATAATATATCATAATCAAACTTGAGCTTTTATAGGATTCATGGATGTCGTGTACTTCTTGTTCAATAGATAATAATAATATATTATAATCAAAATTGACGTCAAGCTCTAACTTTAAGAAGCTATTTATCCCCTCTCCTAGCATGCACGCACAAATGATTTCCACCCGTTTCTTCATAGGAGTGTCTCACCCAAAAACGCACCTAAAATGGAGCCATATGTTGTTGGTTTCTTCTGCTGCCCACCAGACATCTGCATTCCCATGTTCCCTACGTATGTCTCATATCCATCTTTCAAGCACCTAAAATATATATTCACAATGCACACCATTCACTAATAACACTTAAATAGACAAGCTTACAGTATACTTTTAGATAATATGATTTATTTCAGTCCACTTACGAGATGAATTCATGGGCATTGGCAGCCTTGGCAACTTCTACTATTTCTGCCTCACTTGCGTTCTCTTTACCATACTCAATGTTCTCGCGGATGCTCCTAGCAAATAGAGTTGGCTCCTGGCCTACAAGAGTTATGTGTTGTCTCATACACAACAAATTGAATTCATGATGTCTTGGCCATCTATAACCACTATTCCTTTCAATGGATTATAGAATCTCTCTATCAATCCAATGATGGTGGACTTAACACACCCGCTCTTTCCAACTAGTGCGAAGTTGCTCCCTGCATTGATTTTAAGGCAGAAATTTCTATGGCATTGGGACGAGTTGGATAAGCAAAGTCGACACTATTCAGCGCTACAGAGCCTTGGACTTTCTTCTAACGATGTGTAACGCGTTCAAATGAATTTCTTGTCACCACAATTTATTATATCTGGGGACTTCTTGCTCTATGCCTAGCTGAAAACCACATTCTTCCTTTGGATTATCTTGCCTTCTTCCTTTGGATTATCTTGCATATGCTAATGAGTTACATGTATAATAAATTTCATGATTTTAACATATATGGCTTCATCAAAGCTTTTATTAAATGATATAATTTGTCTTTTATTTCTAATACCTATAATCTATATTATATACTTGGTTTCAACACCATATTGAGATAATTATTTTGTAAACATAAATTGTCGTCTCTAGAATTCAGAGTAAGTGCACATTCAGTTTCACTGATTTGAGTTATGGACTGAGCCATGTACATGGCAAGGATGTGATGCCAAGAAATAGATGGATCTGTTTGTAAAAAGGACAAGAGTACAGAAGTGAGATGCATACCAACAAATGGGGTGTCTGAGAGTTTCTGCGACAGAGGTTTGTTCTCGAAATTTGCTGAGAAATATTTTTTACTCATGCATAAGGCATATCCTTCACTTAATACAGGTCTAAATATGAAGCAAAGAGGGAGAGATTTTTTGGCAAGACCCCCGAACAAGAAGATAATAACGAACAAAAAGGAGGTGACACATGCAGAAGCTAGACCCAAAGCAACGCACAAGAAAGGTTTTGAGTCTTAGAACGAGAAATCCAATACACAGCATGAACAAAGGTATTTTTTTAATTTCTTTAAAAATTCAAGAAACAAAAGAATAAGGCACATTGTGAGGAAGATTCCAGAGTTTTTTCTATCACCTAAAACATGTATTTCTTTTTAAGAAAACTGTGTATCTAAAAATTTTGAGTCTTGTTACACCAGACGAGATCCTATTCCAGTGCCGACAGAAGTATACTACTTGGCATATACGCTTTCAACATTCTTAGAACACTGAAAAGAGAATATGGATGGAGATATGACCAGAACTTCAACCCCATCCAGAAATATTATATTGTAGAGAGAGGGAAAGGGAATAATGTTGACTATTGTATGTCGTCACTTCAAAGGAAGTAAACTTTAACCATAAAGCAGTTTGCAGTTTTCTGGTGTTGCCCAGAAAACAAGTGTTGGGGACTATGAGAAGTATGGCTGAGATGGACAGAAGGCGAAGCAGAAGATTTCAGCTCCACAAAACCGGCCTGTTGACTCCTCTGTTCCTTGACTGCTGAACAAATTCTTCTTCCATTCTATCTTAAAGGTATGTTTCCTCCACCTGTAAATACACTCAATAGTAGCAGCCATGGATTTATGAAGACATTCATAGTTAAATAGAAGTTTAAATGAATCAAAGTAGGAATGAAGGTGAAAATGATTTAATGCAGGAATGAAGGAGCCTCTATGAAGGTGAAAATGAATCAATGCAGGAATGAAATAGCCTGTGAAAATGAATCAATATAGGAATGAAAGAGCCTGGAGCACCTGCAACACCTGCTTGGGCTTCATCCACCGATTTATTGAGGAGGACATGAGGTTGGGAGGACAAGAAAGGACAGGAAAATATGATCTGAAGGACTGGTGGACACTAATTTCTTGTAT
Source organism: Picea sitchensis (assembly GCA_010110895.2). Classification (NCBI taxonomy): domain Eukaryota; kingdom Viridiplantae; phylum Streptophyta; class Pinopsida; order Pinales; family Pinaceae; genus Picea; species Picea sitchensis. The sequence goes on from SNQJ01S0017428.1 coordinate 47,452, forward strand.
AGAAGAAGGAGCGAAAACTATGAAAATATAGGGAATATTTTGCATGGTAGTGTAGGTGGCAATGCATGGTAGTGTAGGTGGCAGTGGAGGGAAAGCTTCTTTATACGTGTAATCAGAGCAATAGGTGGAATCCTATAAACCACTGTTTGTATGCTATAAACATTGAAGGAATCCTAACATTTAATTTTAGAAACTAATGCTAGACATAGATCTAGCATTAATCTGTACAACCCAAAACTTTTGAAACCTCTCTCAACCATGTGAAGATTATCCTAAGTTTTCCTTGATATGAGGCCAAATAAGACGTCGAACTAAAAACATAGGATAAAAAATGAAATTTTAGCTAGAAAACTGTATGGATTGATAAATACTTTGGTTAAAATGATTTGTTTGTATTGATTTGCGTGTAGGGATTGAAAAACCAATTAATATTAGTCTCGAGCCCAAAGGGCAGGGACTAATAAGAATGGAAGATAAATCCCATATATCTTCGAAAGTATGCAAGTGCATTGCTAAAACTAAAATACAAAACTAATCATTCATACTATCCCTTTGCTATACTAAATGTCGTTTTATAAATATCCTTCAACTTTGTTTGCATTGCTAAAACTAAAATACAAAACTAATCATTCATACTATCCCTTTGCTATACTAAATGTCGTTTTATAAATATCCTTCAACTTTGTTTTCATCTGATAGATGACACTTTTGCAATAAAAATATTTGTGTATTTTTTTTCCCTCTCAACTGTGTAAGTAGTGTATCTTTATGTAGCATCAAGTACTTGAATTTTATGGTGATTTCGTTGAGTGGGATATGATTAATTACCATTCCCCTTTTCCCTCTCTTGTGTTCACAATGTTTATTCACCATAAATGAAAAGCAACAAAACTTGGATGCTAAGGATTTAATTAGTTTTTAGTCTAATAATTCTAATATGGCTTCTTCCATGTCTATCTTATTAGAACATTTGATAGGAATTGTCTTTCCAAAAGCCGTTTCTCTTGGGAGCAGGGATAATTTTAAGGATGGAAATTTATCTCAAAAAGGGAAATCTTAGCGAATCTTACTAGTCCTTAATATGCAAACTATAAAATGTTTGGTGATATTTTTGTAAATATATTCAAATTTGTAAGGATTTTATATAGTTTCTATAAAAATTGGGCTATTTTTAAGGTAAAATAATTTTATTCTATAGAATTTTGGTGAATCATTTTTAGAAAAAATGGAAATTGGTGAATCTTGTTTTGGGAAAAATCACATGGAAAATTAGCCCATGGGAGAAATTTAGCCCCTAAAATTTTCCATGCTAGAGAGTGTCCTAATTTCATATTCATAGTTTGCATTGTTCGAAAAACATTGAATATTTATATTGTAGCATTCTTCAAATTCGTTTTTAGTGAGTCCCTTTATAACATGTACTTTACTTCTCTATATGACATCCCTTTAATTGTTTTTCTTTAAATTTCTCTAAATTATGTCCAACTTCTTTAGGGCCAACTTACCATAATGAGAAGTAATTTCTTCTAGATCATTACACTCCTCTTCAACTTTTTAAGAAATCTCTTCTAAAAACCTATGGACATTTTCATTGATAGAATGGGGAATATGCTTAACAATTTTTAACTTTAACCTAAACTTTATAATCGAATAGACCATAGAAATATAATTAACTTTAACCTAAACTTTATAATCCAATAGACCACAAAAATATAATTGGTGAATCCACTAATAAAACTTATATATAATCATACAATCATCAAAAGATTGATATTTGAGGGAATTGTGCATTAAAGTGCTTGTTAAAAATAATTTATTAGTCCATGTCGAAGTCATAGAGGGACTATAGAGATCGATAATTTGTTGACTTTATATTAGTTGTCATTTGACTACAAATTTTTGCATACTTTCTAATGTTCGACATAGAAAACTAAAAGCATTATTTTTTATACAATAAAAAAAACTATATATGTTATGATCTGATTGGATGATAGATTTGAGGTCTTATTGCCATCTTCACTATTCCCAATGAATTATATGTTGCCATATCCAAATTTTTATCATGTACGGTACTTTTTTTATTTGTACTAATCATATTGAAATGTTTAGATATCCAAGGTTTATAGTGATTGATAATT
>SNQJ01S0017428.1:53766-64558 GCA_010110895.2 Picea sitchensis
GCAGTTGTGTATTATATTTTTGTATTAATTCCTATGCTTGTGTTTCCAGGTTGAAGGTGTTTTGTTTGTAGCGAATGCGTACTCGACCCCCTTTAATCCTGTATGTGCGAAATGCAACTCTCCTGCTTCTGCTTCCGCTTTGATAAGTGATGATATGATTGATTGTCTGCGATGCGGTGAAAAATGTCCATATATATATGGACATTGCCTCAATGTTTCCATCCAAACCGTGGGAAACACAACCGTGCATTGTACAATTAGGTAGCCTCTGTTACAATATGTGCTTCCTAGGTTAGCAGAATTGTCGTATGAAGCATACCTACAGAAAAAGGCAAGCAAAGTATACATGTTGTGCTACTTTCAGATACACAACAAATTTACCTTAAATGAGGACAATGCAATATTGCATATCGGCTGAAGAAGAAAAGAAAAAAAAAACATATCAAGCTTTGGCAGGAAACGAAAATATCTCATGTAATATTTCTTCAACACCCAGATGAATGTTCGTCGGGCTCGAGTACTTGAGAATCTAATTACAAATTCAATCGATGTTGTCATTTTGATGTTTTTTTGCCTCTCCCAGTAAGAACTTTGCAATGTGTCTCTGCAATATTTCTTCAACACCTAGATGAATGTTCGTCGGACTCGAGTACTTGAGAATCTAATTACAAATGCAATCGATGTTCTTATTTTGATGTTTTCTTGCGTTTCCCAGTGAGGATTTTTCATATTTGTTTCGGTGTGCAAATAAAAGAAAAAAAACATGGTGGGTGGATATTGCTTTGATGGAGGATCTTGCACGTTTTTTGGGTGCCCAAATTCAACAATTGTTTTTCAACTATTTATCCATGACAGGATTCCTACAAATTTCTTTCGAGTGCCCAAATAAAATAATAATTTGTCTCCAACTATAAATTTATGGTATGGTATCTACATTTTCTCGATGCCCTAAATGAAAAAAAAAGGAACTCAACATGGATTGAAACATCGGCTTGAGATATTCAAATCTCGCTATAGATATTGCATGCGCATAAGATTGTTCGGTCCAAAAATGGGAAGCATGGAAGCAAACCCCGTATATCCCATGGCCCCAGTTATTTTCTCGTGGGAACATTTACGATATGTAAGAGAAAACCAATGCTGCAACGTGTTTTCTTTGTATATCAAACTGTTTGATGCAAAGGTCGATGCCTACTGCTCTATGGAACCTTGTGGGATCTTTCTTGTGGCCTGTTTGGAGTTTACTTGGTTCTTGGTTGTATGCTCTGTCTATCAATTTGTATATCTCGGAACTCCGAGTGTTGTTTGGAGGACACGGAACAATAGAATTGCAATTTTTTAGCTAGCTAGCCCGCAAGTCCGCCTGTCAATTTGTATAGCATTGTGACACAAATGTAGTATGTGGTTTGTTTTAGCACTTTTCCTTGATCGATGAACTTGGTAAAATTAATCTCCTGGAATAATTTGAAATAAAAGAATATATATTGTGTGAAGTCCAATGGTGATATCATATCAACAAGAGGCCCTTAAAATTCAAATTGGTAATTGTTATGCTTGCGGTGATAGAATTTAAAAAATACTTTGTTTTGTTTCCTTTTATTTTAAAATAAGAGATTTAACATAATTTAATAATTTTGTGTAATTAAATTGTACAATATCAATATTTAACATTAATAATTTAGTATTTGAAAATAATGTTTTAGATAATGTTAGATAGTTGATAGGGATGACCATTCGTAAACAATCAAAATCTTGATCTCGCCAGTCCTAGAGTCCATCTGTCAATTTTTATATTGTGGAACTCCGAGTGTTGTTTGGAGGACAGAGAACAATAAAAGTGCAATGTTAAGCCAACCAGCCCGCAAGTCCGCCTGTCAATTTTTATATCGTGGAACTCTGGGTGCTATTTGTAGGACACTGAACAATATAGGCTCAATTTTGAGCCTGCTAGCCCGAGAACCCGCGATCCAAAAAGTGGCTAAGTATGGAATGAGGGATCCTTACATGCTCTATAAAATCTCATGTCCATACTTTATAAAAGTACATATTTAGTATGTATTACTCGTTTCTCGAAAAATTTCTAGGTGCGGAAGTTGGTGGATATACATGTTCATATTTCCACTTACTTTTATATCACTAGCCCGACCGACCGCTTCCTCATTTCATATTGTACGAACTTTTTGGATCGCACGTTTCCGAATAGGAAGGTTTTTCTTTTAAATAAGATATTTAACATCCTTTAATAATTTTATGTAATTAAATTGTACAATATCAATATTTAATATTAATAATTTAGTATTGAAAATNGTAAAATTAATCTCCTGGAATAATTTGAAATAAAAGAATATATATTGTGTGAAGTCCAATGGTGATATCATATCAACAAGAGGCCCTTAAAATTCAAATTGGTAATTGTTATGCTTGCGGTGATAGAATTTAAAAAATACTTTGTTTTGTTTCCTTTTATTTTAAAATAAGAGATTTAACATAATTTAATAATTTTGTGTAATTAAATTGTACAATATCAATATTTAACATTAATAATTTAGTATTTGAAAATAATGTTTTAGATAATGTTAGATAGTTGATAGGGATGACCATTCGTAAACAATCAAAATCTTGATCTCGCCAGTCCTAGAGTCCATCTGTCAATTTTTATATTGTGGAACTCCGAGTGTTGTTTGGAGGACAGAGAACAATAAAAGTGCAATGTTAAGCCAACCAGCCCGCAAGTCCGCCTGTCAATTTTTATATCGTGGAACTCTGGGTGCTATTTGTAGGACACTGAACAATATAGGCTCAATTTTGAGCCTGCTAGCCCGAGAACCCGCGATCCAAAAAGTGGCTAAGTATGGAATGAGGGATCCTTACATGCTCTATAAAATCTCATGTCCATACTTTATAAAAGTACATATTTAGTATGTATTACTCGTTTCTCGAAAAATTTCTAGGTGCGGAAGTTGGTGGATATACATGTTCATATTTCCACTTACTTTTATATCACTAGCCCGACCGACCGCTTCCTCATTTCATATTGTACGAACTTTTTGGATCGCACGTTTCCGAATAGGAAGGTTTTTCTTTTAAATAAGATATTTAACATCCTTTAATAATTTTATGTAATTAAATTGTACAATATCAATATTTAATATTAATAATTTAGTATTGAAAATAATGTTTTTAGATAATGTTAGATAGTTGATAGGGATCACCATCCGTAAACAATCGCAATCTTGAGCCCGCGAGCCCTAGAGTTTGTCTTTCAATTTGTATATCGCAGAACTTCAAGTGTTGTTTGGAGGACACAGAACAATAGAAGTGCAATGTTGAGCCATCCAACCCGCAATTCCTCCTATCAATTTGCATATCGCGGAACTCTGGGTGCTATTTATAGGACACAGAACAATAGAGGTCCAATTTGAGCCCGCATGCCCGAGAACACGCGATCCAAAAAGTGGCTAAGTATGGAATGCGGGATCTGTACATGCTTTATAAAATCTCATGTCCATACTTTATAAAAGTACATATTTAGTATGTATTACTTGTTTTTCGAAAAATTTCTAGGTGCGGAAGTTGGAGAATCCACATCTTCAGATTTCACTTACTTTTATATCACGAGCCCGACCGACTACTTCCCCATTTCATATTGTACAAACTTTTTGTGTAATTAAATTATACAATATCAATATTTAATATTAATAATTTAGTGTTGAAAATAATGTTTTTAGATAATGTTAAATAGTTGATAGGGATCACCATCCGTAAACAATCGCAATCTTGAGCCCGCCAACCCTGGAGTCTGTCTGTCAATTTGTATATCGCAGAAATCCAAGTGCTGTTTGGAGGACACAGAACAATAGAAGTGCAATGTTGAGCCAACCAACCTGCAAGTCCACCTGTCAATTTGTATATCACAGAATTCTGGGTGCTATTTGTAGGGCACGGAACAATAGAGGCCCAATTTTGAACCCACCAGCCTGATAACCTGCGATCCAAAAAGTGGCTACGTATGGAATGCGGGATCCATATATGCTCTATAAAATCTCATGTCCATGCTTTATAAAAGTACATATTTAGTATGTGTTACTCGTTTTTCGAAAAATTTCTAGTTGCGGAAGTTGGCGGATTCACGTCTTCAAATTTCACTTACTTTTATATCACCAGCCCGACTGACAGCTTCCCTATTTCATATTGTATAATTTTTTTGGCTCACGGGTTTCTGAATAGGCGAGTTACTTGATAGGCAGGTTCAATATTACGTTTCCATTGTTTCACAGCCTGCAAACAACACCCACACTTCCGCGATCTAAAAATTAGCAAAGAAATTGAAATAAAAGAACATATACTATGCGAAGTCTAATGGAACAATCATATGAACGAGAGGACATTAAAAATTCAAATTTGTCAGTGTTATACTTGCAGTGAAGCTAACAGTACAAAAACTTTACTGAAACATCCAAAAATTGATTTTCTTGTAACTTTTCGACGCTTCTCTTATACAAACAGATCCTAGAAACTATAAACATCGCTCGTTGTATCTATTCCTTGATTGAAGAACCTGTTAAAATTTTTAATGCACTCCATAGTTACTGTTAAGACCATCAATGGTGCTTTCTTTCAACAATTCCCACTTTCGAAAATTGCCATTCGCTTTCTCTTTTGCCCTCTGCTTTCCCTTTCTTTACTTACTCGTTTTTCGGAAAATGTCTAGGTGTGGGATTTGGCGGATTCATGTCTTCAAATTTCCATTGTTACTTTTATATCACCATCCCAATCGACTGCTTCCCCGTTTCATATTGCACAAACTTTTTGAATCGCGGGTTCCTGCATAGGCGGGTTCAACATTGCATTTCCATTGTTCTGTCGCCTGCAAATAGCACTCTGACTTCCGCGATTTACAAATTAGCAAACAAAATCCCCTTCATCTCGTATGCTTTCTCTTTTTGTTTACTTGGTCCTTTTTCTGAATGTCTCATGCTTTTATATACAACACCCGAAGTTCTGCAATATACAAATTTCCCTCTCGACATTGCGCTTCCACTGTTCCCGTACGCACAAACAACACCCGAAATTACACGATATACAAATTGATGGCCAAAATCTATCACTAAGATACAATTTGACCATCGGCCCCTCACGTCTCCTGGGTATATATTTTGACCCTTTTTTTTGTAACCCACCCGACCGCTTTCCATACTTGGAAATTTCTTAGAATTTGTTTCGCAGGTTGGCGGATGGACGAAATGTACAATGCTTGGTCGCTCTTCACCATCACCGCTACCTTCACACTTCTTTCCAAATATGCAATTATTAATCTTTAATGCTAGTAGTTCATCGTGAAAGAACCATTAAGATTGTCATTAATGTCTGAAAGGCCGAAGAACATTTTTCATTACTACGAATTAAACCAAGATTTGCGGAGAAGAGTGTTATCCCTTCCAATTATTCATTTCAAACATGATGTAATCTATTTCGTGCACCGACCAATTGGTGCCTTTAAGAAATATCTAATTCTTAATCTCTCTTTGTTGTCACTGCCACCTTCACACTTTTTTCTAAATATGCAATTATTGAGCTTTAATGGTAACAACTCATTACGCACGAACCCTGGAGATTGTCATTGATTAGCGAAAGGATCAAGGAGATATTCCATTGATACACATTAAACTGGGATTTGTGGAGGGTTATATTATCCCTCCCCAATTTTCATTTAAAACATCGTCTAGAGAAAACATAAATTCTCATTAACTTGTGGTAGCAGTTATGTCCAGATACAGTAAACACCTTCGGACATGATGGCCAAAGGTTCCAGTATTCCATGGCATATTCTTACTACTCATCTCCCTCTGCCTAGGAGAAAAAAAGAAGATGGTCCCTTGGTACACCGAGAGATATATTTCAAGCCAAAGATTCCAAGGAAACCCTGCCTGCTCAGAGAACCTGCTCGGTTGCATTGATGGTTGGTGCAAAGGTTGATGCCATGGATTCCAAGCCAGAAGAAGATGATTTAATGGATGATGATACAACAATGGATGATGGCAATGCAGAGAATGTTCCCACTCCTGCGCCCAAATTGAAATCAACCATAATGGCGGAATTTCCCGACTCAGTGATGACGGTCTTGACAACACCAAAATAAGGAGTTTCAAAAAAGAAATCGATGATGAACGTAATAGGCGCTTTGCAGCTTGAAAGTAGGAATTCAAAAGGTCCAAATTAGTCTGTTCTGAGCGGAAGACTTTCATTGTAAGGAAGTGATATGTTGATGCTCCTAGAGATATATTTCAAGACAAAAAAATATTCGATTGCGGGACTATTGTCTTGTTCTCTGGATATACAATTAACATCTTCGGGAATGAGGACCAGAACTCCCACTGGTGCAAGGCATATTTCTACTATTCATCTCCTTCCACCTAGAATGGACTAATTTGGGCCTCTGAAATTGCACATGCAACCTGTTTCCCTAAAGTTTTTCGACTGTGGAGAGGCGGTTTACTGGTGTGTCCTAACTTTCAGTTAAGGGATATTCCATTTTCTCTGCAACATTTTTCGTCCTCTTCCTCATGTGAAGCTTCTGAGAACTATCAATTTTACCACAGAGTGAGCCATCGAGGAGAAAACTGCAAGGATTTCCTTAAAAAACAGGCACGGTAATTAGTTTTGTATCCATGTTGAAGAGCATCTCGATGGCTCCTGCATGTTGCGGATCCTGTGCCTGTGTTTGTGGAAGATACGTTCAATGTTTTGGCCCAAAGAACTAGGTCCAATTTCTAAGGATAGATGTACAGTGCTCACTGTTCTTTAAAAAAAATAAATGGATTTTCTATTAAAAAAATATGCCTTGGAGTCTTCATTGTTGCTTCTTTTCTGGATTTAACGCCTCTTCTCATTGGCATGGTCTGGTAGTCTCATAGTTCTTCGATATTGCATTTTCTTAGGTAATTTTTTCTAAGATGGAACATCTAACAATTATATGACAATGTACTGTGTCAATCCACCAGGCTTTTATGCAAACAAAAAAATGGATTACACACAGTTTCCAACCAATGTTTAATTCTATTTGCAATGCAGATAGAACATAGCAATACCAAATCACATTGTTGCAGCAAAATCATCATTCTTGTTTATAGACATGCAAATATTAAGCTTTAATGCTAACAACCCATAATGCAAGAAGCTTAATACTTAAATTAATATGTTACAATCATGGAAGAATGTATCAATAACACACTTACACCCACAAGTTGCAATAAAATCTAATCTTCAACAAAGCATTTGTTGACAATTACTAGAAAATGATGGTTTTGCAACAATGGGGCTTGTTTGAAACCAATTCATGCTTACAAAAATTTCCTTCTGCCTTTCTATTTTCCCACTCGTTTATCCCCTGTAGTTTCTCTTTCTGGTTACTTAATCGTTTTTTTTTCCAAAATGCCTTGCTGCGCAGGTTGGTGGATTGACGTGTTTCGACCGAGCGCTTCCCCTTTGTCTAAATTGCACTTTCCATTGTTCTGAGATATGTAGATTTACTTCTGGACTCCCACATCATCCCCTCCCTTGTGTTACACATTTTGCACCAAAATGTTTCTATATATACAATTTGACACTCGGGGCCTTACGGCTCCTCGGGAATCCGTCACCCTATTTTGAATCTCATCCGACCGCTTTCCACACTTGAAAATTTCTTGACATCTCTTTGGTGGATCGTCGAGTTCATCGGTTCAAGAAATTTAAAATTTCTAGATGTTGTTTCATGTGCCCTCTACCTTCATATTTCTTTCCAAGTATATGCAATATGTATACAACTTATCCAACAACACACATAAATGATCTTTCCAGGAAATGGAATATCTATTGCACATTGGAATATATTGGACCTTCTTTTCCCTCTTCTATACTTGACCAAATTGTTGTTTATTTTTCCCCTCTATTGTCTCTTTCCCTTTACGTAGTCGTTTTTCCTAAAATGCGACTCCGACCAACCAATATCCATTCAATGCCTAGGCACTTTTCAGATCGTGAATTCTCAGACACCCAGACTCTATAGTGAACTTCCATCATTCCGTCGCCTGCAAAAAACACCCGGACCTCCGCCACGGGTTTCAAAATAGGTTGAAAAGGGTTCCCTCATGTACATCTCCCTCATTCCATACTTAGCCACTTTTTGGATCGTGGGTTCTTGGGTTGGCGGGCTCAAAATTGGGCCTCTATTGTTCCATGTCCTACAAGTAGAACCCAAAGTTCCACGATATACAAATTGACAAGCGAACTTGCGCGTTGGCTGGCTCAACAATGCACTTCTGTTGTTCCATGTCCTCCAAACAACACTCTAAGTTTCGCGATATAAAAATTGATAGACAAACTTCAGGGCTGGCGGGCTCAAGATTGTGATTATTTACGGATGGAAAAGTGATAAAATGAGCCACATACTACATTTTCATCACAGAGGTTATATTAAAGGGAAAACCATGTCGTTTATAGTTCTGTGTCCTACAAACAACATACAGAGTTCCACACTATACAAATTGACAGGTAGACTTGCGCACTGGCTGGCTAAAAAATTGCAATTCTATTGTTTCGTGTCCTGCAAACAACACTCAGAGTTCCGCGATATAAAAATTGACAGACGAAACATACAACCAAGAACCAAGTAAAATCACGAATCGTATTCCTAGTCACTGTTTTCTGTGCCCGCCACCTTCGCACTTCTTTCCAAGTATATATCTTGGAAGGAAATGGGATATCTATTATAGATGTGAATATATTAGCCATTATTTTTCGTCTTCTATGCTTAGCCAAATATCCATTTGTCTTTTCCCTGAACTTTATCTTTCTCGTCACTTATTCATTTTTTCGAAAATGTCTAGCTGCGCGGGTAGGCGGACTTGCGGTTTCACATTTGCACTCATGCTCTTATATTGCGACACCGACCGACTGCTTCCCCATTCCATACCCAGTCACTTCTCCAGCCACAGATTCTGAGTAGGCGGGCTCTACATTGGACTTCTATTGTTCCATGACCTACGAACAATACCGTGACTTCTGCGATATACAAATTTACAACCGGACTCCGATCATATCGTCTTCCATATTACAGTCTACCTATCATGCCCTCTTCTGTGGTACACATTTTGCACTGAAAACTTCTGAGACCTACAATTTAACCATCGGGTCCTCACGTCTTCTGTGGAACTATTGTCACTCCATTTTGAATCCCGTCTGTTCTCTTTCTTCGAATTTCTTTCATGGATCGTCGGATTGGCGGGTTCAAGAAATATCCAATTCCTAATCATTGTTTCCTGTGCCCGCTCCCTTTTGCAATTAGAAATTACCAATTATATATAAGATCTTATTTCTAGGTATGCAATTAGCAAGCGTTAATGCTAAACCAAGATTTGAGGAAATCTCCCATTAATACACATAAAATCAAAATTTTTGGATGGTTATATTATCCCTTCTGACTGTTAATTTCAAACATCATGGAATGTCATTTGTGTGTTGTCGGGTTGGTCCGTTCATGAAATCTTCAATCCTCGATTCTGAAAATGAGTTTGACCGACCATTTACCTATTCCATACTTAGCCACTTTCCCAGAATTCCACAAATATAAAAACCGACCGCTGAACTGCCTCATCATGCTCTCTTCCGTTTCACACGTTTTGCAGTAAAAAAATCTGATACATAAAATTCGACCATGGGACACTCGCCTCTCCTGAGTACCCCCCGTAACCCTATTTTGAATCCCGTCTGACCGCTTTTCAGACCTTTCCATTCGTTCCTTTCTCTCCCTCATCTCTGTGACCTTGGCACTTGTCTATAATAAAAAAATGCTTTTATATATATATAGTACATTTTGCACTGAAAACTTCTGAGACATACAATTTGACCATCGGGTTCTCACCTCTTCTGTGGAACTATTGCCACCCCATTTTGAAGCACGTCCGTCTGCTTTCCATACTTCACCATTTCTTCGAATTTCTTCCGTGAATCGTCGGGTTGGCAGGTTCAAGAAATATCCAATTCCTAATCGTTGTTTCGTGTTCCCACACCCTTTTTCAATTAGCAATTACCAATTATATATAAGATCTTATTTCTAGGTATGAAATTAGCAAGCGTTAATGCTAAACCAGGATTTGAGGAAATCTCTCATTAATATGCATAAAACCAAAATTTTTGGATGGTTATATTATCCCTTCCAAGTGTCAATTTCAAACATCATGGAATGTCAGTTGCGCGTCGTCGGGTTGGTCCGTTCACGAAATATTCAATATTCGATTCCGAAAAAGAGTCTGACCGACCGTTTCCCTATTTCATACTTAGTCACTTTCCAAGAATTCTGCAAATATACAAATCGGTTGTTGAACTGCCCCATCAGGCTCTCTTCTGTTTTACATGTTTTGCAGTAAAAAAATTTGATTGTGGGACACTCACCTCTCCTGAGTATCCCCGTAACCCTATTTTGAATCTTGTCTGACCACTTTTCAGAACTTGCCATTCGTTCCTTGCTCTCCCCCGTCTCAGTGACCTTCGCACTTGTCTATAATAAAAAAAATTGTTTTAATATATGTATATATGGTTATATAGAATTATATATCTTTTATTTAAGAGGGTAGTGTGAGATTTCTTTTGGATATATATATATATATTATGTTCAAAAAATGGTTTAAAAAAAACTCATGGAGTTAGAAGATTTTGTGGCCAAAGTATACACGGAAAGTGGATTATGTTTTTTAAATAATTCAAAATGATTTTTTTGGAGTTAAAAAACAAATCAAATTGATTTCAATAATTG
>SNQJ01S0017428.1:78156-101762 GCA_010110895.2 Picea sitchensis
GCGCGCGCTCATTCATCGCTTCGGGTTTTCTGAACATAACATTAATCAACTTATCGACACGGACGAGGCGTATAAAAAGCCCACCGGAGAAAACATTCGTGCAGCTCTCCTAGCTATGGTTCGCCGTGCCAAGCCCGGAGATGTCCTCTTCTTTCACTACAGCGGCCATGGCACCCTCGTTCCACTGCAGAACTCCACCGGCTATGAAGAGTGTATAGTCCCATGTGATTTCAACCTGCTTACAGGTCCTATTTCTAGATACCCAATATCTTGATCAATTCAATCCTAAATTAAACATTCATTATGATTATCATTATGAAATATTCATTATCATGTATATGCAGATGAGGACTTCCGGTTAATCGTGAACGAGGTGCCTCTGGGAACATCTTTCAGCATGGTTTCAGACTCCTGTCACAGCGGAGGCTTGATCGACAAAGAGAAGGAGCAAATCGGGCCTCATGCCAGTTCTAACAGATCATTAACAGATCCGGAAACATTAGCGCGCCAAACTTCGAAGAACAAGTTCTTACCCTTGAACTCGGTATTGGATGTCTTAAGAGAAAAAACCGGAGAAGCAGAATTGGAGGCTCATAAAATTAAAACCGCCCTATTTCAGCTTTTCGGTGAGAAAGCTAGCTCCAAAGTTCAAAGGCTCCCTACCACTGTCCGCTCTGTGCTGGAAAACATCGGAGGAAATAAAGGCCACAGCGTAGATGATCATGAGGAGTCGCCGCAGCGGCAGCGTGTGCACGAGGACATGGGTATTCTACTGAGTGGATGCCAAACTAACGAGACATCTGCCGACGCCTGCCCTACAGGGGATCGAAACAAAGCCTATGGAGCATTCAGTAACGCTATTCAAACAATTCTGGAGCAACATGGGAAGCCTATCAGCAACAGGGAATTGGTTTTGGGTGCAAGAAAATTGCTTGTTGAAGAAGGGTACTCACAGCATCCATGTCTTTATTGCAGTGACAACAACGCCCATGCTGCTTTCCTTTGCGAGGAATCCTCCAGAAACGACCTATGAATCGTTGTGCAGCATCACTTACAACAGTATTCGTTCATTATTCAGGACGAGATTCTATATTTTCATGGAAGATGGCTGTTTTTAAATCCATTCGCAATACGTGTGAAGATGTTCATTTATATTGTATTTTGATCGCGTGATCTTAGTTGAATTCTGGTTGTAGTTTTGTCAATGCCAAGTTGTCGCTAACAACTGGTAACTGCCCAAGAACTGACGTTAAACATCCAGCAACAATGCGATTCCTTTATTAAATTTTTTCTGTTTTCATAGCCAGCGGCAATGAAGGTCTGTCCCATCTGTCTGTCAATGATAATATGTAAAATTGCCTTTCCAAATGTACGATTTTCTGTTCTTGACCATTACTTTTGCTACAAAGTCCAGGGTTTGATGTAGTAGGTTAGCAGTCATTATCAGAAAAGAAAAAAGCAAATAAAAAACACTGGAAAGTATTCCCACGGTCCACCTCATATGGCAATACAAGTACCACTAACATTATCAAACTAAGTCAACACTATTCTTTATAAAGATTCTCTATTGATTATAACCTTTGTGCCATTAAGGTACTTTGGAGGGGGTGTTTGATATTCTTTTGCCCCAGTTTAAACGTTATACCAAAATATTATTATTATTATTTTGCTATTTTTTCTTTGTTTGAAATTTGGCAAAAAAAAATGGTTAGATATATAGTTTTGGGTGATTATTTTTGTATAATCTAAGTGCCCTAGAAATTTTTCAGCATGAGAGCTCATCTTATATGACAATACAAGTAACATTAACATTATCAAACTAAGTCAACAATGTCTTTTATAAAGATAGTCTATTGATTATAATCTTTGTGCCATTAAAGTCCTTTGGAGGGGGTGTTTGATATTCTTTTGCCCCACTTTAAAAGTTATACCAAATCATTATTATTTTATTTTTTTTGTTATTTTTTCCTTTGTTTGAAATTTGGTAAAAAAATATTAGATTTGTAGTTTTGGGTGATTATTTCTGTATAATCTAAGTATCTCAGGGATTTTTTAACATGTTGAAATCATTTTTGCAAGAAAAATAATGATTTTATACAGATTTAAAACTAATTATGTTAATAGGTGAAATAGTTTTTTTTTTTTTTTATCCTGAAAAATATATTATAATTTGATTGTCAAATTATAATTGTTATTGATTATTATTTACATACATCCCTTGAAGTTGTTATTAGTCTGGTTATTATTTACATATATCACTTGAACTTTTACTCTTCCTAAATGTCTTTGATTTGTGCATTTTTAATCTATTTTCTTAAATATAAATAAAAGTTTTTTTTTTTTTAAATCTTATTCCAAAAACTTAAAATCTAGTAACATGTAATCTTAATCCCATATACATTATGGGGTATGCTACCTCAATTTCCATTTAACCTTTTACCCAAAACAATAAGTGATATGATTTACATGTCATAATATCAACTTTATAATAAATATTCATTTTTACAAATTTTTAATATTATGCTATGAAGTTAAAAAAAAATATCAAATAATTATTCATATTTTTAAAATTCGATTCTCATCTTTATTAAAATTCATCATTAATTTACTAAAATTACATTAAAATTATTCAATCATTCAATCGATATATACAATTTTATCAACTAATTTTATTTTTTTTTAAATTATCAGTTTCATTTTGTATTAACTTATGACATCCGACGCACCGTTTTTCTCCCAAGGCAATATTTACCTTCTCCGTATTCCTCTTACCAAGTTCAATTTCTCCACAAATATGACCTTCATCGTTAAAATGCAAGTTATTTGTTAGAAGAGAAGGTGGACTTTTGTTATTTTTATGAGTTTGTTACTCACAAACAATAAAGTTACAACTTTTAAAAAGTATAACAAAGTATTTTTAAATATTAAAAGTTTTTTTTTATGAATAAGATGTTTATTATGAAATATTTAATTTATTAAATATGATTAATATTAAAAATAAATATAAATAATTTTAAAAAATATTTAAAAATTTTCATTTTTTAAAAAGAAAAGATTAAAAATATATATAAATAATTTTTAAAAATATTTAGAAATTTTATTTTAAAAAAACAAAATGTTTTGTAAAATCTAACCTAGCTTGTAATCATCTAAATTAGTGAAAATCCACTTCACTCTCCAAAATTGGATAAATCATTTCAACTAATTTATTAAATATAATTAATATTAAAAATAAATATAAATAATTTTAAAAAATATTTAAAAATTTTCATTTTTTAAAAAGAAAAGATTAAAAATATATATAAATAATTTTTAAAAACATTTAGAAATTTTATTTTTAAAAAACAAAATGTTTTGTAAAATCTAACCTAGCTTGTAATGAGTGAAAATCCCCTTCACTCTCCAAAATTGGATAAATCATTTCAACTAAGAAAAGCTTAGTAAACTCTTTAGCCACTTCATTTCAACGAAGAACAATATAGTAAACTCTTTGACCACTTCCACCTATAAACTTTGTGTCCTATGTCCTATTTAAGTAAATATAATGTTAGTATGTTTATGAAGATATATATAAAGTATGAATAAGCAAATAAAAAAAAAAAAAATGTGTAGAAGTGTCACTAATAAATGATAAATGTGTTTATGGTAGGTTTTCATTATGGAATGTAGTTTTATTATATAAATGTTGATGTTATTAGTTTATTGATTTTTGTTTTTAGGATAATAATGATGGTTGCATATAGTTTTCCATTGTTGATGCTACCCTACTAATAAAGTACTAATCCCTAGAATAATGTTCACTAATAATTATGATTTCCTATGATTGACTATAGATGTCCAAGGTCAAATGTAGCTATTATATTATGTTAATGATCTACATTACTAAGCCATTAACCCCATAACCCAATAATGATGTTTATGTATGGTTAATTTCAATTGAGTTCAACTCAACATGGTTAGGTGCAATTGTCCATAGTTGACTCTACCTCTTTAATCAACCACTAACTCTTTCCATGTAATGTCTATAAAACCCCTAACCCCTAAATTTTATAACGATTCTACGAAACGAAGATTTTTTCTGGAGATGTGTAAAATCTGAGTGCCCTATGAGATTTTAAGCATGTTGAATCCATTTATGCATTCAAAAATGGATTCTGAACAACAAAAAACAATGATTCGTGTAAATTTATATCGTCGGATTCCGGTGAAAAAAAGCCATTTTGTAGAACATCTAGCCAATGCCATTAGCATAGGCTCACTAAATCTAAACCCTAGTATACTAGCTCTAACCACTAAATCACTAACTCATATCTCTTTTAACCCTTAGCCCATTAGCCATTAAACCCTAACCCCTATATTCTTTAACTCTTAACCCATTAACCACTAAAACTCTAACCAAACTCATATAACCCTAGTGACTACTAGCCCTTACCCCATATAACATCAGGCATGTGCAAGCTAATGATGGTCTCTCATGACACATTATTGGCAATGCAAACATGGAAAAACAACAACCTCTTAAGTCCGAGGGATTATTGAAGGTACTTTTACAATGAATTTGAATATGGTGTAAAAAGATTAAATGTGGAAAATTGTATTAGCTTTCCAAATATATAATTTTTATTTATATAGATTGTGAATAACTATATAAAATTTGAGTTTTTATAACTGTGGTATGTTATTTTTCAAGCAAAATATAAGGTATATGTCTCTGTTAGTGTAGGTGTTAAGTACCTTAACGATGGAATTTACATAAAAAAAAAATCTATAATTGTAGAGAATCCATTGTTCTAGTGCGGTGTATTTTTCCAAATGAAAGTCAATATATCCTTGAAATTACAACACCTTCAGTTAGTGCACGCTATGAGCGTCTTAACATTATCAAACAATATTATTTTATTTTTAGATTGTAGATCTTGGTCTCTTCTAGTGCAGTGTATAACTTTTTAAAAAATGGTTAACCTCATAAAAAAGTTATAGCAAAAATAAAAGAGGTGTGTATTTTAGGATTTTGATATATGTCAAGGCAAAAAAAGATTAAAAATAGTAAACAATATGTGTGTGTGTGTGTGTGTGTGTGTGTGTGTGTGTGTGTGTTTGAAGTTTTATCGACAACGAATTTGTGTAACTTATAGAAACATAACGTCAAAAATAGAGATATTGAGAGGTATTCATAAAAATGAAGGTTTTTATGTATTTGCAGACCAAACCACTAGGTTTGTTATCCTGAACCTAAATCCAAGGCAACCAACTCATAAAACATGTATGCTAGAGTTGGCATTCTTGCTCGATTTTTTTTTTAATTGAAAGAACGTGCATGCACTTTAGAATGTGCATGCACACGTGTTATTTGGAACACATGCATGTTCTTAACAACATAAAATCCATGTGAAGTGACCTCCTATGACCTCCCATGACCCCCTATGAATTAGAAAACCATGGGTTGAAATATCATGCACCACAACACCGTCAAAATAAAAAACAGTGTGCCGAAAAACTACCAAAAACAAACGCAAAAAATTGCCCATTTTGTTTTCAAGGGCTCCACCCCCAACCCCCCCTACTCCCATATCAGTGTACAGTACTTGGGATCAATCATGAAACAAATATAACACATACTCAATAATGCCACTAAACCCCAGACAACGAGGGCTGGCTAACCTCCCAGACACAACGAATAGTGCATGTGTATTGTTTCCAAGACCCTAGGACACATACCAATTGTTCAAAACCACCTAGTGGCACTAACATCTCCAACCATAGGCCGAGACCATAAAAAACACCTTGAACTCATGCATCCAAGGCCACAAACAACATCTTGAACCCACACGCATGACCTCCCAAGTGTGTCCTTTACCTCTTAGTGGGAATATTAACACCATTAGGGGATTTGGAGAAGTAGGTATCAATATGAAGACTTGGACCAAGGTAAAGTGATAAACCTAACTCGTTGGGCCTAAAAAGTAGCTTGCAGGGCCCAAGAGCCACCAATGAGCCTTCAACCCATGATAGATTATCTCTTTGTGTGATATTTTTCCTTCGAGTTGCAATATGGACACCATTAGAAGGTTTCAAGCACCAAGTATGGGTTGTGAGGTATTAGATATGGTAAAGGGAGGAGAATCAAGCATTATGATGTAAAGTAAGCCTCTAGGAATCCAAATCCAAGAAAATGTCTCTTATACACATATAATTTATTAGAGATTATCTCCCTCCTAGTTGGGATATAGGCACCTTTAGATAGTTTTGAGCTCTAGGTATGATTCTCATTTCATGGAACATGGTTGGGAGGAAAATTCAGCCTCTCTCTCTCTCTCTCTCTCTCTCTCTCTCTCTCTCTCTCTATATATATATATATATATATATATGGGCATTAGATGGTTTTGACTCTAAATTGTGAGTCTCATTTCATGGAACATGGTTAAGGGAGGAAAATCAGTCCTCTCTCTCTCTCTCTCTCTCTCTCTCTCTATATATATATATATATATATATATATAGATAGATAGATAGATAGATAGATAGATAGATAGATAGATAGATAGATATTCCCATGTTCTCCAACCTCCTTCTCTCTCTCACTCACTTTTGTCTCCCCCTCTCCCTCTCTCCCCCCACGTTCCCCTCTCTCTCTCTCTCTCTTTACCTATGTCTCTCCCCACTCTCACCCCCCATTTGTCTTTACTTGTCCCTCTCCCTCCATCTATATATTTGTACCCCATGATCTCCCCCCTCTCTCCTTATACCCCCCACCTCTTCTCTCTCTCTCTTCTCTCTTCTCTCTCCTCTCCCTCTCACTCTCCTCGCTCTAGCACTATTTCTCTCTCTCCCCCACTCTAGCACAATCTCCTCTCTCTCCCCCCTTGTTCCCTCTCCCTCTTACTCATATATTGATCTCTACCCCATTCTCACCCCATTTTGTATTTACATGTCTCTCCTCCATGCATGTATCTTTGGCCCTTGATCTCCCCTCTTCTCCCTACTTCCCCCCCCTCTCTCTCCCCCCTAGCGGTATCTCCCTCTAACTGAATCTCCCCACCCTCCCTCTCCCTTTCTATGCCATCTTTGCCACCTCCATCCCCCCCTCTCTCTCCCTCCCTTTCCCCCACTCTTTCCCTATCTCCACCTTCCTCCACAGGGACCTAAGCCCCCTAACTTCTCCTTATAGGTGACATGCTCTTCCATGTAATAAAGGATGATACTAGTTAATAAGGCCTATTTAATAGAAATATGAACAACTCAATGTAAGAGACCTAATAGAAGGCTTCCACTTCTAGAAATATCTTCCTATAGAATGTTCTTTAGAAGATAGAATTAGGTATAAATAAGAGTAGAAGGTATGAGAGGGAATTTTCTTGAGAATTATTGTAAAAGAGCTCTGCTCTCATGGAGGTTTTCCCCTCTAAGAGGAGAGTGAACATTGTTTCCTATCAATAAGGTATTATTTTGGTATTTTGGTTCCATTTATTCTATTGTTCTGCTACTATATTACTATTCTTTGTTGTTATTCAATTGGTATTAAATACACCATTTTTGTTTTCTGCTATTATAATAGAATTGGTACCTAACAAATTGGTATCGAGGCACTTTGTTTGGCGAGGGATTTAATATTAAATTTGTTTTCAGGGGTGAGAGACTTGTTACGGTGTCTTTAAGCTTCTGAGGATCACATTAGTTCCAGCGCATAAATCCACGATTAGGGGAAGCATACACATAGGAATGCATTTGATTTTTTTCATTAAGCTAATCTAGGCTAGAGCATGAAGTTCATTCCAATTGTAGCATTTTACTTGAACCATGAACATTTGCGGTTTCACCATTAACAATTTGTTGCAACCACCAAGATCACAAGAAGACCATTCACAAGTACACAAGAAGTATCACAGGAAACCCTTCTCAAAGGGAAAGAAAACCAACCAATCCTTTGCTATATTCTTCAAGATAAGGACCTACCACACACCAACCTAGCACAGAAAAGGGTGATCACAAACCCTATAATACTAACACTTGCAAGAGGTGCGCTGCTTCATCCCTAGAACAAGTGCTTGCTGAAATTTCAAACTCACATGTGGTGTTATGTTTCCTCAATGGGAATTTACCTTTATTTATATTAGGCTAAGCCTATCAGCGATGAGTGTCTATTATTGGCACAATGGGGCCGACCTCAATAACTCACAATATAATTAATAATTGCATTATTAATTATCTTGTTACATTAATTATCTTTCACTTTAAGGTGGGGTGACATGTACCCTTTACATCACAAATAGGGGTTACATGTAAGTCACGACTCTTGTACAATATATTAGGGATATCATACACCACTAGTGCTTTCTGACCACACTAGGGGAAAATCCATCTATGCTCATCCACATGGATATCCACATCTCTATATCAATGTGTCTCACACAAGAACCACACTCACCAGTGCTCAACCAACTTTGGGATAGCGTTCACATTGCTTTCGACCACAAGCGATCCAAATCCCGATTAGATCTCTTTCTCATTGTGTCTCATAGGATAACCACACTCAATAGTGCTCAACCTCTAGGATCAATTTCACTTGTGCTCATCCACAGGCTCGTCCAACTCAACATATCTCTTTCTCATTGCATATCAGGAGAATCATTTGGGTATCACATCATCTCAACTCTCTTCCATGAGGGGAGACCAATACATCATTTCATCTCCATCTCCGAGAGAGAGCGACACACCAACTCATGGGCTTCCCTACATGGGACACACAACATTCCATCTTCATCTCGCCCAGAGGAACCACACACCCAACTCATGGGCTACTCACCCCACATGGGGCCCGCGTTCCATTTTAGTCTTAGAGAGGAACCCAGTTACTCATATCATGTGGGCAGGACCCAACTCATGGGCTTCCCTCACCCCACACAGGGGGCACCTGCCGATTCAACTCAGTCTAGAGGAGAACTACACACCCATCTCATGCAGGAACACCCAACTCATGGTCTCTCTTTCGGTGACTCACTTAGTGCAGTGTCCTAGAGGATGTCTGATGAAGTTGTAATCATCAACAAATACAAGGGGTATTTAAGTGCACATGCTCATTTATTACCCTTTGTAACCCATGTTGGTAACCTTTTGAGTGGTAGTGCATCATACAACACCTATATATGGACTTGTTCTTCCACGTACCTCTATTATATTGAGAGACCCCCTAGCTATCCTAAAACTAGCCATGGATCAACCGATCGGCCTCCTGAATGATATAGTTCCATCGAGAACAACAACCGGGAAGATACTCTCTAGTACCTAGGTAGTCAGTTGGATGTCTTAGGGTATGGTCTAGCCTCCTTAGTTAGTGTCATGAGATATTGGGTTGAATTACTACTATTAGACCATGCATGTATATCAAAGAGTTATAGCGAGAGAAAACCCTTGTTTGTAGGCACCTTGAAAAACCCTAACCCTTGGGAAGAAATGGAAAATGAATAGAGAAGATCTATTTCTATGCAACCTTTCCTCTGACATTCAGGTTGCAAAATTACAAACAAAAGGAATAGAAAATATTTATTGCCCTACAACCTTTCCTCACGCATTTGGGTTGCAAAAGCAGCTATACATTGGTACCATTTTGTTGGGGGAATTTGGGAATTTCGTTACTACGGTATTATTCAGATCTCCATAAAACCCTAGTGAAGTAAAAAAAAAGAGGGAAAGAAAAGGAAAAATAAAAGGGAAAAAAAAAGCACAAAGAAAATGGGACCTTCGAGTACCCTTATTTGAGATACATCTCATTAGTTCCCCTTTTCTCCTAGATCATTATGACACCTATCAATTTTAACTTTTTTTACCTCCCTAGACCCTTATTTTAGACCTATATCGTTGGATTCCCCTTTTTTCCATGATCTTTGTGATACCTATCATTTTTACTTTTTTTTACCTTCGCGCACCCTTATTTGGCACCCTATATCATTTTCATTCACATCTTTCTACTGAACACACTCTTATATATATCATTTTTTACTCTTTTTTCCATGATCCACTTCCCTCTTATTGGTTGTGGAGCCTGATTATCTTCTAACTTGATTGAGGAGTGTTTTTTAGCCATGCTTGGACCCATTCCTAATGGGGGGTGTGGGGGATTTCCCCCCACAACTGTCGCCATGGGGGTCCAGGGTGGGTGGTGAAAATTTTTGTAGCACCCCCCTGGAGAGGGATTCGGGGACAGTGCCCTGAAGATAAATTTTGGGAAAAATTCCTTGCAAAATGTTGTAATTTGTAGTCAATCTGGACCATTCATTATAAGGTCCACCGAGATATGTGATTATAAGTTATTTTAGGATTTTTCCCTCGAAGGAAACCCTCTTTATGAGGGGAATTGTATTATGACTATGTATGAGTGTGATTATTGTATTCAGAGAGAGGAGATTGTGAGAAGAAGAGGAAGTTACAAGGTGTGATGTAGGTTGTATTCCTTCATTTGTTGGATAAAAAAAAAATGAAGGATTGTCAATTTCTCTGGTGAATGTAAAACTTATTGGGTGAACCATGTATATCGTGTCTCTATTGTATTGCTTGTCTTACATGTTTTCCGTCCGGCGTCCGGCACGAGATCCGGCCCCTCCGCTTCCGCTTTCCATTCCATCCATTCCATCCATTCCATCCATCCTCCATTTCCATCCATCCATCCATCCATCCATCCATCTCCATTTCCATCCATCCCTTCCATCCTCCATCCATCCATCCATTCCATCCGTCCTCCTCCTCCTCCATTCCATCCATTCCATTCCATCCTCCGTCCTCCATCCATTCACCATCCATTTCCTCCCGTCCGTCCTCCTCCTTCCTCCATTCCAGGCTCCATCCTGTCCATCCTTCCATCCATCTCCATCCATCCATCCTCCACTCCATCCTCCATCCATCCATTTCCCATCCATTTCCCATCCGTTTCCATTCCTCCATTCCGTCCATTCCATCCGGTCCATCCTTTCGTCCATTCCTCCTTTCATCCATCGGCCATCCACTCCTCCTCCGTCCTCCTCATCCATCCGGTCCATCTTCCTCCATCCATTTCGGCCATCCTTTCCATCCACTCAGGCTCAGACAAAAGCTCCATGCAGGGGTAAAACACGTTCTTCTTTATATATTAAGTAATCTTTACATTCTTTACATTATCATACATATGAGCACCAACTCATAATGAGGCTACAACCTTTGTTTGCAAGCTGCAACTACTTGAGAGCACTAACTCTCTAGATTCTCTAGCACCAACTAGAAGGAAGAACCAACTCCACGGTTTCTCTAGCACCAAATGAAGGAAGCACCAACTCCCGGTTTCTCTAGCACCAACTAGAGGCTACAACTCCCAGTGTTCAAGCACCCACATGAACCTCACGGGGACAACGGTCCTCCCTAGCACCCTCCTACCACCACGAAATATAAATCTTTGCTATTATGATTTATTACAATGATATAAAGTTACTCAATGTACAGGTCTCATCATTACGCTACACTATGTTGCTGCATGCATCAGTGTCTTCCTGTACACCTCCTTGCACTTTCTATTCTTTATCCTTTTATGCTCTGCACTTATGTCCTTCAATGCACCATTTCCCCTTAACGTACATTTCTGTTAGCTCTGCCTCCCACCTCGATCACACCCAACATCAGCCCATATCTCTTCATTTTTCTGCATTCTTATAGTCTTTGTTCTCCTTATGCATGCAATGTCGTGAAGCTCCTGCATACTCTCACCCTGCCACAGTTCTCCCCATCGAGGTGTTTACTCACATTTCACTCTGCCACCGCTTTCCTCACTCCAACCTCAACCACTCTCTCTATTCTACATTTCCTCCTCATGTCGAGTACTCTAACTCATCATCATTTGCAACTCTTTCATTACTCTGGCGGTTCACCCCATCGTCCAACATCCTTTGGGTGTTATGCTGATATTTATCAGCCTGTTTGGAAGTTGAGACTCTTCGTCTTCTCTATCATAGTCAGGCTAATCCTCTTTATTTAGCGATTCTGAGGCTTCAGCAGCTCATCCACAGTGTCAATCGCCTCTAAGATAGTCTTAAATCATTGGAAGATGCCTCGAGCCTCTTCATCTTCTCTGGTGATCACCCTTAAGTCTCTTCAAGTCCTCTGGCCGAAACCATCGATCATTTCTAGCAATTACACTAGGAGATTACAGCTGTAGCCCTCGATCATATTCAAGTTCACCTACACTATTGGATGGAGTTTGTAGGGTCCTGCGTTTTAATTCGCCGTTTCATATTTCGACATTTAGTTCACGGCCAGTTTAAGATTTCTTTCACGCTTCACTACTAATCCCAGAAACTCTGAAATTGAGCTTGGTTGCACTAGCTCCTTCCTCCATCTTTAAGCCGATGTGACCAATGGATGTGACCATGAGGCCAAAACATGTTTAAGCATTTGACATTTCGGCAATCTTTGTTGTAGAGGGCATCCTCGACTCTCAAATTAAGTAATCTGTAACTTTCAGAAAAAAGGAGTTTGGCTTCAATCTTTTCTCTATGGCTCTTGACGATGCTTGACCACCATCGGTGGCCGTATCCATAAAGCACTTTCATGATTTCACAATTCAGCATTTCGACATCGCCAGTGTGAAGATTTATTTACGCTCCATGCCCGATCCCAAGGCTTGATGGAGCTTGCCGCTTCTAGTTCTCTTCTACAGTTCTTTGGCGATGTGACCACCAGAATATGAACCCTCTCCAATCACACAAGCACTTTGATATCCGGATCAACGGTCCTCGATCCATTGGTGATTGAATGACTATCCTCTACCTCGAGACTTTAGCCGGGACTTTGGGGGAGTGATGAAGTGAAACTCCGGAAGCAAAGCTCGGTGGGGTCGATTCTTGCATCCTTTCGATGGCGTGTAAACCAGTGGCTATCACGTGTCACTCGAATTGTGATTTCCGATTATTTTGAAATTCCAAATCAACTTGACGCAGCCGTTTGTCTAATCATACCACATATCCTTAGTCTTCCACGTCGCGCTACGACGTAGTGCGTCACATTCACCTTTTGGATCTGTCAGCCCAAATCACTTCTCAATTTAGCATCCGATTTCGACATTCTTGATGTGAATGTTCTTCACTTCAAGGTCTGATGCGAAACTCGAAATGGAGTCGGATCAACGTATTTCGACATTTCGCATTTTGTAATTTCGGGACTCCTTTGATGAGGACTCTCGACACTTAACTCCTTCATCTCCCGGTATCCAAAACTCAAAAATGGAGTCGGATCCAGCGGTCAGATCAACCGATCGGCGGTAAGGTTATTCGTTATTTCCGCGTGTCAGCGATTTCGAGTTAGGAACCCGTTCCTTTGACTTCTGATGGTGAAAAGGATGATCTTTAAGCTCACATATCCTTCTTGGATTCGATAGTCTAGTTTTGTCCCGCCGATCCAGCGGTTGAGATTATGCTCGTGGTTTTATATCAGCGAGTTCGCATTTTCGCGACTTAGGGACTCCTATGGTAGGAGTTTTTCACATCTCCATCTCGGTATCGAAACTATCTCACGCTGAGTTTACCGATGCGTTCGCATTTATTCGTTCGACATTCTTGTTGTGAGTTGCTTCCTTGAATCCTCCAATGTCTGGTTTGATCTTTCCAAGCAATTATCCCTGCATTGTTGATCATCCTTGCGCGCCATCGAATAAACAAGCACACTCTTTCACACTTCGTGCACCTCTACACTATCTCTTGAACTACGTTGTCCCTTGTTTTGCCATCATACTACGATCTTTCCATCAATGACAAGCACACCTTCATGTAAACGTACCATCCCCTTGGCATTGATGGCAACCACTGAATGGCTAGCTCATCTGTTTGGACCAGCCTCAGCGTAGCATCCAATCAGACCCTCCTTTTCTCCCAGCGACATCAATGTCAAAGTATATTCCCCTAAGTTGTTGCAGTATTTTTAGAATTATCATATATTCAATCAATACAAATCTCCCCTAATATATGATGGACTCTCTTAGGCATGAGATGGGATGACACCCGACGGTGGAGATATTCAAATGGTTTCGTAGTAGGGTTTTAGTAAATAATATGCGCAATTTGTTACATGGATTTGGAATGTAATGGACATGAACAACCTTATTGGTGACTTTGCTCTCTCGAAAATGGTATTTTATGGGAATATGCTTGAGGTCTTGAAGTGGAATCTGATTCTTAGACCTGCCCGGTGGCACTGGAGTGTTATCCACGATGGTGGAAGTCCGGATGCGATATTTTACCTCCAAGTGCGCAAATGTCACGAGATCATCTATAATGCACGAGTGCAAAGGTAGCTTGACAATGTACTTTCTGCCCCTGCAGCAGTTGATAAAGAAATGGAACCTTTCTTTTGACTAAGCCATGCAACTAATGAGTCCTTTCGGAAGAATGTTCCTCCGTTGGTGCTTTTTCTTTCATCAACCACAGTTTACTGAAAATCGCATCTGAATAAGCTGATTAGCGAAAATTGATTTCTAGGATACCATAGAACATAAGTCATTTGCTACTTTCAAATACACGAATATCTTTTGGCTTGACTTACCGTGACTCTGTTTTGGTGTAGATTGATATCTTCCTACTATTCCAACAACATGCATTATGTCTAGGAAGGATGTTGTGATGTACAACCAATTTGCCTATCATTGACCTATATTAACTTTGATTAACATTAGGTGGGTCATCATCCTTGCTTAGTTTGCATCCGATGCAACCATAGGTGTACCCACGGGTTTAGAATCTTCCATTTGAAACCTTTTCAACATTTCTCTTAGATATTTTTCTCGAGAAATGGAGCATCCCTTAAGACCTCTGAGTAATTTGCAAACCAAGAAAAATGGCAGTTCACCTATCATAGACATTTCAGGCTTCGGACTCCATGGGAGAAGCAAACCATTTTACCAATGGATCCTTATTACATCCGAAGATGATGTCATCTACATGAAAACTTACAATGGGCAAATCATTATCCTCTATTTTGATATATGGATTGTCAAATTTGTTCCTCTCTTGGACCCTTTGTCTTTGATATGCATTATCCAGGTCTATGATACGGGCTCGAGGGAAGTTATTTGAAAACCCATATAAAGCTCTTGACTTACGCTACTAAGTCGAGGGGTTATCAGACGGTTTGAACCCTCGAGGTTGTTCCATATAGACTTATTCATTTAAATCTCCATTTTAGAAAATGGCTTGACATCCATTTGATAGAATTTAAACCTTTTATGATAAGCGCTATGCAGAAATGATGGCTTCTAACCTTCTTTGCGGGGCACCGATGTTTCTTCAAAATCCAATCCTTCTATTTGGGCATAGCCTTTAGGACTAATCTTGCTTTGTTCCTAACAACTTGTCCACAGCTCATTCAACTTATTCTTAAAGATCATTTGGAACCAATGATATTTTTACCTTCCAGGTCTATGACCCATCTCCCACATATTGTTTTTTTTCTCAATCTGATCAAGTTAGGTCATTCATTGCTTTAACCCAATGGTCATCTATGTTAGCTTCATTAAATTTCTTGGGTTCACCATGGATATGAAGCTATGCTTGATTGCTCAATGTTTTTTATTATCTTTCTCTGGTTTGTACACCTTTGTCTATTTCACCAATTATCTGACTTGGGGGATGATTCTTTTGAGTGATTAAGGAGGAGGAATTTGAAGTTGTCGGCTGATTTGAGTCTATAAATTATCTGTGATCTTCCTTCGATTGAGTCTTCATTTTTTTATTCTTGGACGTGTTCATCTTCATCTTCAATTATATCTTCTGTGCTTGGTTGAACACTGTTTACATTTTTGACTGGGACTTCTTCATCAAATTTTACGTCGATACAATCAACCATTTTATGGAGTCTCTTATTATAGCATATGTATCCTTTGTTGTTTTTAGCGCTATCTAAGAAGATACCTTCATCAACCATCTCAATTTTCCAAAGGGTTTCTCATCAGTATTCTTTATGTAACATTTACTCCCAAAGACTTTGGGAGTGTTTGATTGAGCCCGAGGTCTCCCATACCCGCAGTTCACTTAAGGTGTCTTGTCACTTTGTGAATTACGAGGTGGGATTGATAGAACATGAACTTACATTATTGTATTGCTTCTACCAGTGGGTTTGACCAATCTTCTTCTCATTCATCATTGACATGGCCATTTACTGCACTGTTAGCATGTTTTGCCCCTCAACTTCTCCATTTTGTTGTGGGTTCTTGGGGATTATTATTATTCTCTCTTGATCCCATACTTATCACAAAATTCAGCAAATCAATTGACATAAATTCTCCTCCTGCATGCAGTCTTCTTTGCCTTTAACCTCTTGCCTATTTGATTCTCAATTAAAGCCTTAAATATTTTAAACTTCTCAAATGCTTGACCTTTTTCCTTGAGAAAGAGCCAAGTAAGTACGGAGTAATCATCAATAATCAACATGAAGTAGTTTTCTCTCCATTGCCTTCTTGTCTTGATGGTCCACATAGAATCCATATGAACTAGTTGGAGTGGTTTCTGTTGAAGTAAATCTCTTGGACTTAAACGATGTCCTAGTTAGCTTTCCTACTTGGCGGGGTTTACATCGAATCTTGGGGCTTTGATATTCTCGGAAGATCTTTTACCTAGCGCCTCAAGATTTTTGAGCTTGATTAAGTGGTCAAATTTTAAATGTACAAGTCTCCTATTCCATAACCAACTTTCATCATGTTTTCTTAGATGACACTCGTTTTCTTAGATGACCTCTTCTCTTTTCTTTATTTATATCGTTATTTTATGTCCTTATGCCTTTGGCCACCCTTTGTCCTGAGTTAATGAGACTTTATTTTTCAATCCTTGGACATGAACACCACTTCATCCCATCTGTCACACGACTTACGAAATGATTATGTTTAAGCCCATATAAAATTAGAACATCTTGGGCTTTTTCCTTTTCCATTACTTAAACTCACCATCCCTTTACCCTTTATTTTACATGGGTATCATTTCCAAAGGTTATGTTTCCTGATTTTCTTTCCTTAGAGATAGAAGCACCTTTGTCTCGTCATATGTTTGGAGAATCCACTTTGTCATATACCAAGGGTTCATTTTTTTTCTTTGAGATGACAACACTAATCCACACTTGTCACTTTCTTTCTTCTTCCAAAACTTGACATTTTTAGCGGGAATTCAAATCCGATTCATAGTTTCTTAATCGGCAGTCAACGGATTTATGTCCATAGTTACTTAATGGTCTTATAGCATTCAATCATTGTTCAATAGGTCAAAATTATTGTTGCCTTCGGTGTCTACTCATTGGTATTGATTATTTCTTGACCTCCTTAGTTGCATGTCTCTAGACTTAATTTGGCAGTTGCAATCTGTGAAGGTTTGTTACTTAGTTGTATCATTATTCGTTGTTGTGTAGAGTATTTATTCCTTTGAAATCTTAATTGCTCATGTCTAAGTCTTAAGGAACAATTCTAACTTTGTGACCAAATTTACTTGAGGGAAACAATAGCCATAGAAAAATTCTTACTGGAAAATGGTTGTCTTCTTTGTGAAAATCGATTTCTTCTATGTTGATGACATCTTTCAGGGGGCGCATTATTTATTTGTTCTACAAATTCAGATCCACGGCACCCTTTTTTCTTTACTTTCGTCTGTAGATTGGTGATTGTCTTCCTTTGTTTTGTAGGTTTATTGTTGTCATTGGTTGTAGATTTGACAAGAGCTTGATGGGTTCTTAGTTTCTTGGCTTATCACTGCCAGTCCCTCTTCATAGCAACCCAAACCAGTTTTTCAGCTTTGGATTCCTTTGTTGATTCAAAATTGTGGCTTCTAATCCTTTAGAGGCTTTGATACTTGATAGATTGATTATACAAAGCTTGAAACTTCAACATCTCTTTCCTAGTTTTCACTACTTCTTGTTCTAAGGCTTCACATCTTGCCTCCCTTTTCTGATAATTGTTGTTTGAATGTCTTAACATTTTATTTGCCTCTTCTAATTCCACTTTTAGTAGGCCAAGGTCTTCATCGGGTTCTTTATTGTCTTTCGAGCTGTATCAACAATTGTCTTTTCTTTTGTTCTTAATTCTTAATTAAATCATTTCTCTTCAGGTGCTTGATGGAGTTCTCCCCTTCCATGTCAACCACAACTTCTTCTTCATTAGCATCACTTCCTTTGCTTATATTATCATAATCCTCTTTGGCCATAAGCATGAAGTCATTTGGATTATATCTTCAATGGTGGATTCATTGTCTTCATCATCACGAAGGATCATCATCATTGTTTACGCCAAAGACTTTTTCTTCTTAAAGTTATTCTCTTTAAAGAAATTCACAAAATGGTGCTTCTCCTCATCATCACATGTCGATCCTTTCTTTGTGGGAACATTTATTTACAAAATAATGATCTACCACAGTTGAAAAATTTGAAGGTAGTTTACCTTTGTATTTACTGATCCTTCTTGAGTCTCTTCACAAATTTTGCTTCAATTTCATCGGTTTCAGAATCCTCATTCTCATCGCCTTAAATGATTCTTCTTTAGAGGTGGGTTTATCTTTAACTATTCTCATTTCATATGGAGTCAATGTTCTGAGAAGTTGGTCAAACTCCAAGTTTTTTAGATCATTAAGTTCTTCAATATCAGAGACCTTCGGGTTGAACCTATACATTGAGATCTCAAAATTTTTCTAAACTAAAGAGAAAGTTCTTCAATTTTTCTCACCAAGTGCTTTCATTGCATTTTACCATTTCTTCTACTCTCGAGAAAATTATTTTACAACGGTTCATCTTCCTTCATCTTGACTATTCAAGCTGTGTGTAGGTTTGAAGCTTAGCGTCAGCTACCTTCTCATTACCTTCATAGCGCTAATGAGTTTGTCCACATTTATTTGGCGGTTCCCAGGTGCATAACTTTACGAATTCTACTTACGCAAGCCCACTCAAGATAGCATTCCTTAGCCTTAGCGTTGAAGCCAAATTCTATCTTGTCATCCTTATTAGCTAGTACAAGCGGCTTTACATAACTATTATCTAATCTTGTCATCCTTATTAGCTAGTACAACTGGCTTTACATAACTAGTATCTACCACATCCCAGACATCTGCACCTAAAGCCATTATGTAGGTTCTCATTCTAACTTTCCAGAAGGCAAAGTTTGTTCTGTTAGCGTCGGAAGTCACTCCTGGATTGCTTGTAGGAGCAGAGCCCAACACCCATCAGTTTAATGTCACGATTTGTTTATAAAGGGTGATCAAATGGAGATAAAGACTCGAGGATATATCATTCTAAATCAGGGACTAGGTCTGGTATGTAAAGAACCAAGGAGGTCTGGAATCCTAACTTCAGCCAGTAGGTTGATTAAAAGATGAGAAGGTGGAAGACTTAGGAGAAAATGAACAAACATCTCTGGGAAACAGGCTTGCAACGGTTTGTGGGGGAAAAACTCTGAAAGCAGGATCCTCCTGGTTCAGGGCTTCAAGAAACTAAATAGAAGACTCGACTGGATCCTCCAATTCCAAGTCATTCAACGTTAAATAAATCACAGCAACCGGCTAGAGGCTCCGTAACCATTACATTGATCCATTACAACATCATCCTATAATAGCTACAGCTCGACTGGATCCTCCAATTCCGAGCTGCTCTAACACAGTGTAAACAAAGACATGAAAGAAACTGGCATTCATAAGGCAAGAAGTATCAAAAGTTCATACATAACCAGAGCAACAATGCTTCATTAAAACTTTACAACCGGGAGCTCAGCTCAACCATCGATACTTACAAAATACAAAAACTGAGTCTATATACTGAGGAAACTTCACCTCACAGAGGCGTGTACAGTTACTCAAAGCCGGGTGTCCCTTCAGTGAAACTCGTACTGATGTCTTCTTTTAAGAACCATCTTAACTAAGCATGGCTCTTGTAAGGAGAGTAGCTGAGCCATTAAGTGCTGAGCTAGCGTGCACAGACTTCTTTGTTGATCTGAAGACTTTAGCATGACGCCTTTGAGAAAATCGATACACAGAACTTCTTTGGGCAGACGGCTTGCCAGACCCTCCATCCCCTCACTTAATGAATGAAAGGAAGCTTCAACCACCCGCTCTTGTCATCATTTACTTTAGGCGAGAAACAATATGGAGATCGGATCCGATGGCGCTTGGAGACTGCGAAGACCCTCTCTGTAACTGAACTCAACGCTTCGGCCTTCTTTACGCAACTTATCTCTTTCTCCAAGTGGTCACGGACTGTGGGCCCGGGCCCGAGATTCCCTCGGCACTTCGCGTCTCACGGCTGGGAGGAGGCTGGTCCTCGATCTTCAAAGTCACGAAGGGCGGGGTGGCGAGGAGCCTAATCGCGCGCCATGTGTCCGCTTCAGATGGATGGCCTTGATCATCTCGGCAATACCGTGGGCCCGGGTCCGAGACTTTCCCGGCACTTCGCGTCTCGCGGCTGGGAGGAGTTGGTCCTCAATCTTCAAAGTCACGAAGGGCGAGGAGGTGAGGAGCCTAATCACGTGCCACGTGTCCGCTTCAGATGGACGACCTTGATCATCTCGGCAATACTATGGGCCCTTTTTATTGTCGGTGCCCTCCACATGTAACCGTCGGCTAGGGCTTAAGTGCTAGCACCTCTCGCAACTCGCGACCTCACGATTTGGAGTATCGAACTTTGGAATTCTCCCCTCATGAAGTCCCGAGATGCGATGGTCAGCGAAGGTTGACCCCCTATGGGCACCTTTTTTCAACTCGCAATCTCGTGCAATTAAAAGACATAGTCCGCCCCCCGAACTTACGAACCCCGAGTTCGAGAAATGAACCTCCACATTAATTGATCGCGATCAACGACCCTCGTTACTTCGCGAGTTCTCCACGGAGACTTCTGACCGTCCACTTCTTTAAAAACTTTTGCGCTATACTTGGCGTGAGTCGGCTGACTGCAATTACCCACCGACCATTGATCTGTTTCACGAAAATAGACACTGGATGTTGCCAACGACATTTTGCCCGCTCGCTTGACTTGCTACTTGGAAAAAACAGGGATTCTCCTGTGCTGCGCTTGAGCATTTCATGCAACTTGCAGACCTGAATGCTCTCGAGCCCATGACAAGAATTATCGCTAACATGTTCCATTGAACAGAGGGGCCTTATTGGTTGAATTTCCTTCATGGCTTGACATGTTTAAGCTCTAGGATCTACCCTTATATAAAAGGGGCTAGCTCTGATACCAATTGTTGAAAANGGGGGGGGGGTGAATCAGTTGTTACTGGGCTTAAACAATTATGCTTATTTTAAACTCTTTACACAGCATTTAATGACAGTCACAATAATGCAGGGAAGTAAGCAATAGAACATTCAACATCAGTCACACATATGAGATACACCGAGACAGATATTTCGTGAGGAAACCCATACAGGGTAAAACCCTCTTCTTCTTTATATGATAAGTAATCTTTACATTCTTTACATTATCATACATATGAGAACCAACTCATAATGAGGCTACAACCTATGTTTTGCAAGCTGCTACTTGCTGAGAGCACCAACTCTCTGGATTCTCTAGCACCAACTAGAAGGAAGCACCAACTCCTCGGTTTCTCTAGCACCAACTAGAAGGAAGCTACAACTCCCTGTATTCAAGCACCCACTTGAACCTCTGAGGACAACAGTCCTCCCTACCACCCTGAAATATAAATATTTTCTATTATGACTTATTACAGCGATATAAAGTTCTTCAATGGCTTATCGGTCTCATCATTGTTCTACTACACTGCGCTGCTCTGTCTGCATCAATGTCTTTTGCACACTCCTTGCGCTGCTCTGTCTGCATCAATGTCTTTTGCACACTCCTTGCGCTGCTCTGTCTGCATCAATGTATTTTGCACACTCCTTGCGCTTTCTGTTCTTTTTCCTTTTATGCTTTCTGCACCATGTCCCTTCAATGCAGCATTCCCCTTCTGTACATTTCTGCTGCTGCGCTCTGCCTCCTTCTTCACACCTCAATCACACCCAATAACCCCAAATCTCTTCTTTTCTGCATTCTTATAGTCTCTGTGCTCCTTGTGCATGCAATATGTGCCAAGCTCCTGCATGCTCTCACCCTGCCACAGTTCTCCCCATCAGGGTGTTTACTCGCACCTCACTCTACCACCTCTTTCCTCACTCTAGCCTCAACCACTCTCTCTATCCTGCATTTCCTCCTCATGTTGAGTACTCTACCTGGTCATCATTGCACCTTTTTCAACTTCTCTAGCAGTTCACCCCACGCGTCCAACATCAATGGGTGTTATGCTGAGATTTCTCAGCTTGTCTGGCAGTTGAGACTCTTCGTCTTCTCTATCATAGTTGAGCTAATCCTCTATGTTGTAGTTACAGGCTTCAACGCTCATCCCTGTGTCAATCGCCTCTAAGAATAGTCTTAAATCACTAGAAGATGCCTCGAGCCTCTTCATCTTCTCTGGCGATCATACTAAGGCCTCTTCAAGTCCTCTGGAAGAAACTGTCCGTCGTTTCTAGCAGTTACACTGGGAAGTGCAACAATATCTCTCCGATCATATTCAAGTTCGCCTGCATCGTTGGATGGAGTTCGTAGGGTCTTGCGTTTTAATTCACCGTTTCGTATTTCAGCATTTCGGGATTCCTGTGGTTAAGGTTTCTTTACGCTTCACGTACTGATCCCTGAAACTCCAAAATTGAGCTTGGTTGCACTAGCTCCTTCCTCCATATTCCACCAATGTGACCAATGGTTGTTACCACAGGCTGAGCCAAAACGTGTTTCGCATTTTGGCATTTCAACAATCCTGTTGTGAGGCATCTCGACTCTCCAAGTTGCGATCTCTGAAACTCCGAAAAAGGAGCTTTCCGCTTCAATCTTTTCTCTACATCTCTTCGATGATGTGACCACCATCGGTGACCGAGTGCTTATCCATAAAGCGCTTTCGCGATTTTGCAATTCGACATTTCGGCATCCTTGATGTGAAGATTTATTTACGCTCCATGACTGATCCTCAAAACTCTGAAATGGAGCTTATCGCTTCGAGTTCTCTTCTACAGTTCTTTGACGATGTGACCACCGAAATATGAACCCTCTCCAATCACACAAGCGCTTTGATCTCTAGATCAATGGTCCTCGATCCGTGGTGATTGGACGGCTATCCTCTGCCCCGGGACTTCAACCTTCGAGACTTTGGGGGAGTGATGGAGTTAAAACTTTCGAAGCAAAAACTCCCGGAGTGAGGTCAGTCTTGCATCACTCGATGATGTGTCATGACCCGAGTGGCTGTCATGTGTCACTCAGAATTGTGATTTCCAGTGGCCTGAAATGCCAAATCAACTTGACACTTGTCATTCTCTGATTGTGCCACATGTCATAGTCTTCCACCTGTCCTTTCTAATGTGGTCTGCCAAATTCACCTCCTGGATCTGTCAGCCCAGATCACTTCACGATTTCATCATTCTTGATGTGAATGTTCTTCACTTCCAAGTCCTGGTCTACGAAACTCCGAAATGGAGTAAGATCATCTTTTTGGCTTTTCGCACTTCACAACTTCGGGACTCCTGTGATGAGGAGTGTCGACACTTGACTCCTCCATCTCCCAGTATCCGAAACTCCGAAATGGAGTCGGATCAACGGT
>SNQJ01S0017429.1:3568-50475 GCA_010110895.2 Picea sitchensis
TAATGAGTCTAGGTATCATGGTATGTATTACTCTTATTTTTGAAATACTTGAATATGTTGTATTCAATTCTTCTTCATTTCATGGCGGTTTCTTGGAAATTATGCTCTTTGCCTTGTTTATACCCGGAAGGGTAAAAAGGTGCCCTAGTAGGTTGTTTCACATTAGGATGGGTTGCTATTGGGTGGGTCTATGAAAAGCCACCTTTCCCTCCATACTTACCACTTTCCATCCTTATTCCTTCCATCCCCCCTATCCTTGTTCGGGCAGTAGGATTGGCTACGCTAGGAAGGGTTGTACCTTACCTTGTGCTAAGAACAGGATAAAGTCCCAAAGGGTAAAAGTAATTGGCAAGAGTTAAAAGCGAATGTTCAAACCTTTGAGATGCTTCATCCAAGGATCCTCGAGAAAGCTATGAAAATCTTATCAATAAGAAAAGGGTACCCATAAGATACATAAACACTCAAGGTATTAGTTGATGTATAGGAGGTCTCATCACAAGTCAACCTATTATGACCATGGGCATGTACCGGTATCACACTACCACCTATGTGGTCACCAAACTAGGGTAGTGGATCTTGGTGGCACAGGCAAGAGAAAGGGGGTCTCATCACGAGCTAACCTTCTCATTTCTATGAAATGATTGTGGATAGTGTTGTCACCTCTGGTCATCAAGCCAGGATAGTGGCCCTCAACTATTCACTTGAAGCACAAGAGAAAAAGACCAAAATAAATAAAGCTAAGAGTAAAAGGCAGTGAATGGTCTAGGAAACAATTGCATTTATGAAAAGTTGCAACTCTTCCTCTACAAAGGCACCCACATGTAATACTTTACATTTCCATGTTATTACATGCACCCCATGCCCAAATATTTACCCCATGCCACCTCATACACTTACATGACTTGGAATAGATCCCACTTGGGAAACACCCCAAACT
The DNA here is from genome assembly GCA_010110895.2 of Picea sitchensis. Classification (NCBI taxonomy): domain Eukaryota; kingdom Viridiplantae; phylum Streptophyta; class Pinopsida; order Pinales; family Pinaceae; genus Picea; species Picea sitchensis. The sequence continues at coordinate 4,506 of SNQJ01S0017429.1, forward strand.
TAAGAGAGGTTATCCCAATAGAACACCCTAATACCTTCTCCAAACCTAACTTGTCAAATTGCATAACATCTTTGAGCATTTGTCTAGGTTAAAGGGGGTTTGATCCACCTGTTTGGGTAATTTAATTATTGGATGTGATTTACATACTATGATTCTTGTGACTTATGAACCCCCAGAGGGTGTACTTGTTGTTGCTACAGGACCTTGCTTGGTGGACAGGTACACATGAGGGAATGATTAGCTCGAATCTTCATGGGGGCTTAAAGCCCACAGATGGATGTTGCAACCCCAGCTAGGGATAAGAAGAATTTGATGACTTGCACCGGGAAAAAGAAGGACGTTGCCTTTAGAAGCACCCTGACATACCTAGACTCAGGGGACCTTTCCCTGACTGCATGGATGTTAGCCCTTAAGGGCCCTAGACGTCACCATCATAGCCCTAGACATTATCCAGAGCTAGGGTTTCATTTTTGGAGGCATTTGTGAGCCTGGTGGCATGTGTGGGCATCATTTAGGGCCTCTAGAGGCCAAGAACCCTACTTTTCCAGCTCAACGTTTCACTTATGGGCCTCAACATCACCCTAGAATGGCATGTTGTCGCCCTTGGAGGTGTTTCTAGATGGAAATAAATTTTTATTATGTAAAAATTGAATTGTGTTGTAAATTGGCCAGGTCGGCCTTGTTTTGATTTCAAAATTAATTAAAGGTCAAAATTTTGTATAAATTAATATAAAGTGCTTTCATTTTTACATCACAACTCACCTCTCACAAGAGGGAGGACTGAAATTTTTGCCCTAGAGGGATTATTGGTTGAGATTACCAAGGCACACTTGCTTCGAGGCTATTTTGGATGCATTTTGGATCATTTCTTGGTGAAATTTTGGCAAATCTAGGGTTTTTGTGCTTGATTATTCTTGGTGAAGTAAGTAAATCTGCAATTTTAATTTCATGATAATTGTTGTGTTGATATAATTGACTCCATAAACTTTAAAGGAACTAGTCTCTTGTATCTCTTTTGTTGGAAGGTTGATCAAACACTCAAACACTATCCTCTTAAGCTATTATTAATTAAATCTAACACCAGTTTATCCTAGATCACTGACTTTTTTCTTGTTATTATAAAAGTTTGCTATAACCATCTAGTTGCAGAAAATTTTCTCCATAATTGACTTTGAATGCTAGTTAAACACTTCAAAAGTTACTTATGACATTTGATTATCATTCTTCTTAGTAAATGTTATCTTTTCACCATCGTTTCAAGTAATTTTGAAGAGCTTTTATTGCAGTTGTTACAATTTATTAATTGTTGTTGTAAACTTATTAACTGCTACAATTTTATATCAGCTAGCACTTATTTTCACTTTCCATTGTCTATTGAGGTGTTATTATCATATTTGTACTTGGAATTGTTGTATATGCATGCTATATTGTCTTGTTTCGAGCAGGTACATCAAGCACTTCATTAACCTCATCTTTTAGACACGGACTTAGTGAATTTGCTAACCAGTGAGAGGGGGGAATATATCTTGACCATAACCCTAATTTTTCAGTCCTTTAGGTTACCAGGGATGCCTCCCCTGGGGTAGACCCTCCCTATCCCTAAAAAGTGGTGATTTCCTGTTAAGGTGACAGTGATAGGATATCCTATTTGTTACGCCAATATCCCTTACTTTCCTTGGGCTTTGGGAAAGTACAGATTGCACGATAACATTTTTGGCGTCATTGCCGGGGAACACTGAGTCAGTATTCCTCGATGACACTTTTTCGGTAAGCCTTTCCCTCAAAGCATTCATCTTACAAATCTTACCTGGCGACTCCACTGAGGGTGATTCCATAACTCCCTTTGATGATCCTTACAAGGATATCTAGCGACTCCACTGAACTTTTCCAAGGTTCCACCTTCCTCTCAACTTTGTGATATTTCAAAGATATGGGATCATAGCACCCTAGGAACAAGTGTATCTGACTATTGATTTTGAAAGTTTTCAAGGATACCCACATTATTTTGATATAAAATGGTTAAACAACTCTCCAAGATTCGGAGGCCTCCCAGTTACTCACATTGTACAATTCTTGAACTATATAAGTGAGATAGAATTTGAAAGGGAGGATGTTCTGGTAAAATTGTTCATATTTTCCCTATCGTGTTTTTTGCAAGATTGGATTAAGGGTTTTTGCAAAGATAAGGGTATATAATCTTTTGCAGACCTCATCAATAGGTTTATTGAGTTTGTGAAACCACAATGCAATACATATGAAGATGCCCTTCAAAATCTCACAATAGCCCTAGAGGACAAAAGATTCACCACTGATATTGTGGAAGATCTCAGGGATGTATACCATACTCAATACCAGGAACCCTCCGATATAGAAGGAGAGATTTATGAAGAAGGTTTTCAACCCCTTGAAGAGGAGCAATATTTTTCCCATGATTCAATATAATGCAGTAAAGGCTTGAATAAAGAAATGAGTAATGAGGATGAAGCACTAGTATCCGCTCCTACGTCCGATGAAGCTCTCCAAGATCCTATCTCTCCTACACAAGACAAAGAGAATGAGGTGAATATTTTTCCTTTCCCGGTTTTTTATGACACTTTGATCTATGATTCAGAAGGTGAAGAAGTAAAGGAACCCTTGGAAGAGTTGGGTCCTTCATTTTCTTATGAAGGCGAAAAGATGATTAAAGAGACAAGTCTTGGGGATGATGTACTGGATGCCCTTCCATTTGATGAAGTCATCCAAGCCTTTGATTCTCCTGCACAACAAGAAGTGAACACGGTAAGTTATTTCCCTTTCCAAGGTTTTGATGATGCTTTATTTTATGATTTGGAAAGCGAGGAAGTATCAGAGGAGCCCTTGGATGCATTAAATCCTTCATGTTATGATAAAGATAATGACATGGATGAAAATATTGATGAGTTTGTACATGTTGGAAGACGTAAGTGGGATGTGATTGGTTCTAATGAGGATTCCATTTATGATATGGAAGGATATCTTCGAATGTTTCCTTTAGAACAATCATATGATGTTCCCAATAATTTTGATGTTTGGCAACAAGATGATTATATAATTATAGAAGTTTCCCAAGCACCCAAGGATGACCCAGTGCAAATTTCTACTAATGATTTTCGATCGTACCTTGAGGATTTTGATGAGTATCCCTTTGAGCACTTGGATTTATTCTATGCAGAAGATTATCAACTGCCGTTGTGCTCAAATTTTGATAAAGGTGAGGACATTGCTTGCTTGAAGCAGGATACTTGTAACAAGGTTGTCCAGCTCCCTCTGATTGCTTTACCTCGTTATGTCACTCAGGATGTAGTTGGGGAACATGTCTCTTGTTTCAAGTTTTCTTTCCGACAAAAAATTTTGTTAGAATTCAAGGGGAGGTTGAATGCCTTAAGTAGTTTTTTATCTCAATCTTTCTGCTTTCCCCTGAGAAGTTGTCAGTTTCCCTCTAAGTTCTTGTTAATCCCTTCTCAGACCCAAGGGAGTGATGACGTCTAAGGTAGTCAACCCTCGGACCCTTTGAGCCACCCCTTTGAGTTCTTGACCTTTCACGATCCTTTTCTGAGATGGATCGATCACTTTTATGGAAGGGTGACTTGGCATGATTTTGTTCCTCCCTCCCGCCTACATGAGCTAGACTTTACGACTTCCTATGATATAATGCATGCTCTAACTCATGTTTATCTTATGCTTAGCTTGTCATTGTTTTGGTTTATGATGAAGCACAGAGGCAGGTGTTATGATACATTGCTAGTGTGGTTGTACCAATTGTATGCTTATACCTAGAATTTGACAGGTAAGTACATGTGAGTTAGGATAGGTAGGCATTTGCATCCATTGTACATACCATTTCATATCATGTTAGCATAGTTCATTTTCATATTATCTTGTTTCATTAGGTAAATATGTATGCTCATGATCATATGCTAGATTAGAGATTCTCTTTATTTTTTTATTATATCATATATAAACAAGGGGTGATATCACCATCCTAGAGATTACTAATATCCTTTGTTGAGATTTAGCAAGCACGGGTCATACCAGAGATGTTAAGGTTCTCATGCGCTCTACGGTGAGCACATGTCCCCGAGTTGGAGCTAAATGTTATCCCCTAGCCTAGGGATAACTAAGGATATCATGTCTTGAGGCCCAGAGGTTCTATACATGGAGAACCGAGAGCAAGATGACTTGAGCATAGTCCCGGAGGGCCCCTCTTTTCTTCAGTGCAGTCCATTCATTACCATCAGCAGTGTCCATCCCACTATCCTGGTCCTAAAGTAGCAGTGGGTCTTGATCCATGAGGTAATGAGTCTAGGTATCATGGTATGTATCACTCTGATTTTTGAAGTACTTGAATATGTTGTATTGAATCCTTCTTCATTTCATGACGTTTGCTTGGAAATTATTCTCTTTGCCTCGTTTATACCTAGAAGGGTAACACGGTGCCCTAGTAGGTTGGTTTCCCTTTAGGATGGGTTGCTACTGGGTGGGTCTGTAAAAATTCATCATCCATTCCCTCCATACTTACCACTTTCCATCCTTATTCCTTCCATCCCCCCTATCCTTGTTTAGGCATTGGGATTGGCTACACTAGGAAGGGTTGTACCTTATCTCGTAGGAAGAAGGGGTTAAACTCCCAGAGGGTAAAAGTAGTTGGCAAGAGTTAAAATCCAATGTTGAAACCTTTGAGATACTTCACCCAGGGATCCCCGAGAAAGCTTTTAAAAACTTCTCAGTAACAAAAGGGGACCCATAATATACATAAACACTTAAGGTACTAGTCGATGGATAGGAGGTCTCATCTCGAGCCGACCTATTATGACCATGGGCATGTAATGGTATGACACTACCACCTATCTGGTCACCAAACCAAGGTATTGGCTCTTGGTGGCATAGACAAGAGAAAGGGGGTCTCATCACAAGCCAACCTTCTCAATTCCAAGAAATGTCAGTGGATAACATTGTCACCTCTAGTCATCAAGCCAGGACAGTGGCCCTCAACTATTCCCTTGAATCACAAAAGAAAAAGATCAAAAGAAATAAAGCTAAGAATAAAAGGCAATGAATGGGCTAAGAAAAAATTGCATTTATGAAAAGGTGGAACTCGCCCTCTACAAAGCATGCACAGGTAAGACTTTACATTTCCTTGTTATTACATGCACCCCATGCCACCTCATACACTTACATTACTTGGATTAGATCCCATCTGGGAAACACCCCAAACTTAAGAGAGGTTAGCCCAATAGGACACCCTGCGACCTTCTCCAAGCCTAACTTGTCAAGTTGCATAACGTCTTTGAGCATTTGTCTGGCTTAAGGGAGGTTTGATGCACATGTTTGGGTAATTTAATTACTGGATGTGATTTACATGTTATGATCCTTGTGACTTATGAACCCCTAGAGGGTTTACTTTTTGTTGCCACAGAACCTTTCCCGGTGGACATGTACACATGAGGGAAAGACTAGCTCGGACCTTCATGGGCGATTAAAGCCCACAGATGGATCTTGATACCCCAGCCAACGGTAAGATGAAATTGAATATTTGCACCGGGAAAAATAAGGACGTTGCCTTCGGAGGCACCCTCGTAGACCTAGACCCAGGGGGACCTTTCTCTTCCACATGGATATTGGACCTCGAGGGCCCTGGACATCACCATCATGACCCTATACGTCATCCAGAGCTAGGGTTTTCGTTTTGGAGGCATTTATAAGCTTGGTGGCACGTGTGGGAATCATCTGGGGCCTATGGAGGCCAAGCGCCCTACATTTTAGGCTCAACATTCCACCTTTAGGTCTCAACATCACCTTTGGAGGTGTCTTTAGACGCTAATTAATTTTTAGTATGTCAAAATTGAATTTTCTTGTAATTGGCCAAGTCGGCCTTATTTTGACCTGAAAATTAATTAAAGGTCAAAATTATGTATAAATAAACATAAAGTGCTCTCATTTTTACATCACAACTCACCTCTCACAAGAGGGACGACTGAAATTTTCACCCTAAAGGGATTATTGGTTGAAATTACCAAGGCACACTTGTTGGAGGCTATTTTGGATGCATTTTGGATCATTTCTTGGTGAAATTTTGGCAAATCTAGGGTTTTTGTGCTTGATTATTCTTGGTGAAGTAAGTAATTCTGCAATTTTCATTTCATGTTAAATGTCTATGGTATGTTTACTTGTTCATATGTAAGATTATGAAATTGCTTTCTTGAAATCCTAGGAGTAAGAAACATAAGGTGATTCTTTCTTGCTCTTTATTTTGCTAGTTTTGCTTAAGAAGATCCTGTATAGACAAATTTTTAGAGCCCTAAAGTGTTAGCACTTTAGAAGCTTTGTCTAGTTCTTATTGCATTAAATATTTTTTAAGAGTCTAAGGACAGAAGAAATCACTAGGGCCTAGAAGTGTCTACACCCTATTTGAACCTTCTCTTTGAGGCTTGGTGCTTGAGAAATTAAGGTACTACTTATGAAGCTTTCACCTTGTTATCTTTTAGACAAGTATAATCATTGTTGTCTCCCCAAGTTAATGTGCTATTATAATTGACTCCATAAACCCTAAAGACACTAGTCTCTTGTCTCTCTTTTGTTGGAAGGTTGATCAAACACTATTCTCTTAAGCTATTACTAATTTAATCTAACAATAATTTAGCCTAGATCGCTAACTTTATTATTGTTGTTATAAAAGTTTTCTACAACCATATAGTTGCAACAAATTTTCTGCATAATTGACTTTGAATGCTAGCTAAACACTTTCAGAAGTTGCTAAACATTTTCTTACTATCGATCATGTATTCTATCGGCACTCCATATCTGCAACCTAAGGGTCTCGAGACATCATCAGAAACAGCAGTATCCATCACATCAGCCTAGTTCTGAAGTAGCAGTAAGTCTTGCTCCATGAGGTAATGATTATGGGTATCATGGTATGTATCACTATGGTTTTTGAAGCACGTGAATACGTTGTATTGAATCCTTCTTCATTTCATAACGTTTGCTTGGAAATTATGCTATTTTCCTCGTTCATACCTGGAAGGGTTATAGGGTGCCTTTGTAAGTGGATTTCCCTTAAGGATGGTTTTCTACTGGGTGGATTTGTGAAAATTCATTGTCTATTCCCTCCATACTTACCATTTTCCATCTTTATTCCTTTCATCTCCCTGTACTTGTTTGGGCATTGGGATTGGATACACTAGGAAGGGTTGTACCTTACCTCGTGGGAAGAAGGGGTTAAATGCCCAAAGGGTAAAAGTAGCTGGCAAAAGTTAAAAGCCAAAGTTGAAACCTTCAAGATGCTTCGCCCAGGGATCCCTAGAAAGAAGTGAAAATCTTCTCAGTAAGAAAAGGGGACCCATAAAATAACATAAACACTCAAGGTATTAGTTGATGGATAGGGGGTTTCATCACGAGTCGACCTATTATGACCATGGGCATGTAGTGGTATCACACTACAAACTATATAGTCACCAAGCCATGGTAGTGGTTCTTGGTGGCATAGCCAAGAGAAATGGGGTCTCATCACAAGCCAGCCTTCTCATTTATGTGAAATGTTTGTGGATAACGTTGTCACCTCTGGTCATCAAGCCAGGACAATGGCCCTCAACTATTCACTTGAAGCACAAGAGAAAAAGACCAAAATAAATAAAGCTAAGAGTAAAAGGCAATGAATGGGCTATGAAACAATTGCATTTATGACAAGGTGCAACTCGTCCTCTACAAAGGAACCCACATGTAATACTTTACATTTCCATGTTATTACATGCACCCCATGCCACCTCATACACTTACATGACTTGGAATAGATCCCACCTGGGAAACACCCCAAACTTGAGAGAGGTTAGCCCAATAGGACACCCTAAGACCTTCTCCAAACCTAACTTGTCAAATTGCATAACATCTTTGAGCATTTGTCTAGGTTAAAGGGGGTTTGATGCACATGTTTGGGTGATTTAATTACTGGATGTGATTTACATGTTATGATCTGTGTGACTTATGAAACCCTGGAGGGTGTACTTGTTGTTGCTACAAGACCTTGCTCGGTGGACAGGTACACATGAGGGAATGATTAGCTCGGACCTTCATGGGGGCTTAAAGCCCACATATGCATGTTGCAACCCCAGCCAGGGGTAAGAATAAGTTGATGTCTTGCACCGGGAAAAAGGACGTTGTCTTTAGAGGCACCCTAGAATACCTAGACCTAGGGGACCTTACCCTTACTGCATGGATGTTATCCCTTAAGGGACGTAGACGTCACCATCATAGCCCTTGACATTATCCAGAGCTAGGGTTTCATTTTTGGAGGCATTTGTGAGCCTGGTGGCATGTGTGGGCATCATTTTGGGCCTCTGGAGGCCAAGAACCCTACTTTTCTAGCTCAATGTTTCACTTATGGGCCTCAATGCCACCCTTGGAGATGTTTCTAGATGCAAATTAATTTTTATTATGTAAAAATTGAATTGTGTTGTAAATTGGCCAGGTCAGCCTTGTTTTGATCTGAAAATTAATTAAAGGTCAAAATTTTGTATAAATAAACATAAAGTACTCTCATTTTTATATAAAAAGTTGTCCTTGGAGACAAGAGGTCTGAAATTTGCACCCTATCAGGGTTATTGGCTGAAATTGTGAGGCGTCGCTCTTGTTTAAGGCTGAATTTTGCATCTTGGATCAATTTTGGAAGTTTTATGGTGATGTTGCATGGTATTCTCGTGATTATTCTTGGTGAAAGTAAGTGAAATCTGCATTTTGTCATCTATTGAATAGCTTAATGTATGGTTTTATTTGCTCATACAAGATTATGAAATTGCATGGTCTATTTAATGCTTGAAATAAGAGACTTAAGTTGTTAATTTCTTACTTTTTATTTGCCAAGTTTTTCATTAATTGATCTAGTAACCAGTGAAACCCTAGAGCCCTAAATTGATAACACTCTAAGGGTTTGGAGTTAGATATTGTTGCATACATTTTTACTCCATAAGAAGGCTAAGGAGAGCAAGGCGCTAGGGCCTAGAATTTCCTACACCCTAGCATCTTGTCTCTTGAGGTCAATGTCTAAGAGGACTTAAGTTACTACTTCTCCTAGGCCTTTTCCCTCTTAGAATTTTGTGCATCATCATCATTGATTTTCAGCCTTAGAATAAGCCATCCACCTTGACTCCATTACTCTTGAAGGCACTAGTCCTCCTCTCTTACCTCTTGACAAGACTCAACTCAAACTACTTCACTTGATACTCAAACTCTTTCACTTTATACTCTACTAATCTGTTAAGCTAGTCTAGAAATACTAACAACTAATTTGTTGTTGTCGTAATCATTGCTACAGTTATCATTTTGCGGCTTATATTAGCCTACTAACCATCTAAGTGATCCCATAATTTGTATAAGGGAAGGTACTATCAATAAGTGTTCAAGTGTATGTTTAATTGCCTTTTTTGAGTGCAAATTTTGAAGGTGTTACCGTTGTCATAATTGTTGTTGTAGCCATTGCTGCAACCCTTAACATCCCTAAAATCACCCATAAAACCATTGGGCATTTGTACTAAGCAAACCATAATCATTAGATATTCAAGTAGTGTATTATTGCTCTAATATAATAAATTTATGAAGTGGTTTTATTTTTGTCATAATAATTAATTAATGTTGTTTGGACAACCATTTAAGTCATTCATTGACTTGTATTTATCTTGAAAAGTGTGAGTGACAAACCATTATCAAGTTTGCAAGACTATTGTATCTCTTCTTTGTCATCATAACTTGTACCTTTCAAGATACATTGTTGCTTCTGTGATCTCACTTTCATTGTATAGTAATTTGTTCATGCAACACGGAATTTGTTTCAAAAGTCATTGATTATAACTATTGCTACTAATTTTTTATGTTTAATTGGTAAAGGGTAGGTAGAAACCCATTTTCATTCTCCCTTGTCCCTTTAAACTTCAGTAAAGTGACTTCTTTTGTTGAGTGACCTAGCGAGAGGGGTGGGTTTTCACTGTATCTTTTTTCCCTTCATCAAGATACATTGTTGCTACTGTAATCTCACTTTTATTGTATAGTAACTTGTTCAGGAAACAGATAATTTGTTTAAGAAGTCATTGATTATAACTGTTTCCACTAACGCTTGATTGGTAAAGGGCAGTTACAAACCCATTTTCATTTTCCCTTGTCCCTTTAAACTTTACCCAAGTGACTTATTCTGTCGAGTGACCTAGAGAGAGGGGTGGGATTTCACCCTATCTTTTTGCCCTTCATCAACCAACTAGGTCTTGGGACGTCTCCCTTGGTGCGAGGCTTTCCTCCTCCTAAAGAGAAAGAGGTACCCTATTGGGGTGGCAGTGATAGGGTTACCTCCATGTTACGTCAATCTAAGCCTGCTTGCCTTCAGGATTTGGGCAAGTATAGATTGTGTGATAACAAAGTCATCTATAAATGAGACACAATACATATATTTTCTCAGTGATGGAATTGACATAGGTCCAAACACATCATTGTGCACCAACTGTAAAATTCCCTCTACTCTTGTTAAAGCAGAATCTTACCATGTTCTGCCTCCCATATACATAATGTTCACATAAATCAAAATCTAGAGAGCAGTTAGACATACCTCCAACCATACATTTATCGTCTAGTAGTCTAAGGCCCTTCTCTCTGATATGCCCCGGTCTTTGATGCCACAACACAGCCTTTTCTCCAAAGATTGTAGGAGTTTTTAATTCTTCAGATCCAATATTAGGAACAATGGAACTATTGCACCCATCACTGATAATGCTTCTGTATAGCTTATACAGAGTTCCAATCCAAACTCCCTTCAGAAACATCATTGCTCCTCGAACCATCCTATAGGTTTCTTTCTCAAACATTGTTTTTACCCCTACATCGTCCATTTTGCTTACATAAATCAAATTTTTGGCCAATCCTAGGATGTGAAAAACACCAGGAAGTGTTCTAATTCATTTATCCATGAGCTTCAACTTGACTTTTCCTTGTCCCATGATTTTGGTTATCGAGTCATCATCTAGGAAAACATCACCTCCATCATACCTTTCATATTCAGAGAACCACTCCCTGTGGGGAGTCATATGAAAGGATGCGACCAAGTCAACCAATCATCCCTCGTGATCTACATGTGTTCTTGAAGAAGCCAAGTACACATCCCCTCCTTCTTTTGTGGAGGTTTTTGTTTTTGTAGAAAGAGCATCTTCATATCCTTCCCTCTCTCGACACTTTTTTATCTACATTCCTTCTTGTAGCGCCCTTCTTTTCCACATCTCCATCATACCTTTACAACCTTTCTGGGAGATTTAAATATTCCCTTAGATTTAGATCTTCCACTTGAGAACCTAGATCTATTTCTTTCCTCGGACTGTCCTCTTGCAAATAATTCATTTGTACTCTACCCTTCCATGTACTTCCGCCTCATCTCCTCCGGAAATAAGGATGAGACGATTGTTGATGTTTGGGCAGCATCAAAAAGACATTCTACCAGATTGATAATTAATAATATGATTATTAATTATTAATCAATATTATTAATCTTAATTTTATTAATGTAATAATATATTTATAATATAAAGTATAAATATAAAATATATTTATATTATATGTATAATATAATATGAAGTATAAATATATTTATTACCCAAGGGACGCATCTCTTCATGGATGGTCACCATGGTCACCATATGTTCTTTATATATAGAACACTCATCATTGTAATAAGACATTCATTCACATACAATATCATCTCTTATGAAAATTTAACATGGTATCAGAGCGCGACTGAGCTTGACTCCCTCACAGGAGGGCCCATGAAAAAAGTTTTGGGAGTGTTAAATTTATGGGGTTGTTGCAATCTCTATGGACATCATATTTACTCTTTACTCCTACCTAAATTATAGAAAGAATTCCATAAATTATGGTGGGGAGTAATTTCTAGTAAAAATGTCTAATTACCTAAATATTTACTTCTACCTATATTTATGCAAAGAATCGCATGAATTACGGAGGAACAATTTAACAAAGTCAAATACTATGTGGATGAATTATACCCAAATTAATCTTTGGGTAGTTACGGGAGGTATTCTCCAACTATTTATAAGAAAGAAAATTTAATTTAATTTTAAATTTAATTTTCAAAGAGACATGTTTTTTTTTGGATCGATTTAATATTACTATAAAAAGACACAACAATAGAAACACATATTTTTTCTCTCTCGCTCGTGGGAAGTGATCTAAGGAAGAGGCTGAAGTTTCTAAGTAGTTCAAATTTTTTGAGTGTAATTACTTAGTGATGCTCTAGAGTTTACTAAAGTAATATCGTTGGAAGTAATTACCACTTGCGGAAATTTTTGCTTGTCTAGTTTAACACTAAAAAATCAACATCGTTAGCCATATGACATCGAGTATATGATGGATGTGTGTTAGCAGAAGACGTATCATCTCGAGGGTCATTGTATATAGTTTTGCACAAGATAAATTGATCTCCTCTCGGAGATGCTTTTTTGTTGTTCTTGTTTCCTGTTCCGGGCAGGTCACAGGTAATAGCTCTGAGAAGGATCCATAATGACAGTCACATGAAGCAACATGAAGCAATACTATCCAAACAAGAGTTGTGCACATCCATGTAATGACGAAGAAGAGGAGGCTAGCACATGCAAAGGGAGTGTTGAGATTTTATGTAATTTCAGAAGTTATTCTTAAGTGTTAATGTTTCAACATCAAGCTGACATTCTCTCGAGATTGGTCATGGTAATTTGACCAATGGATAATGACCCTGGCATATTCTTCTAAGGACATAAGACTCAAAGTGTGTGGCTCTCAACATCTGGAAGGACTGAAATTCTTCCTGTGGCACAGATGGAAACCTAATCAGGAAGAATGGTCCTTGTAATCACATAAAACTTTTTTAAGTATGTGACAATTGTGGGACACTCAGTGTGCAGATTGAAGAAGGCTTTATATGGATTTAAGCAGGCACCCAAAGCATGGTATAGAAGGATCGACAATTTTCTGACGCACTTAGGATTTACAAACAACAACGTAGATCCTAACCTTTACTTTAAGGTTGTGGATGATGGTTCGGTGATACTATTGTTGTATATGGATGACCTATTTCTAAATAGGTGTGGAAAAGCTCATCTCAGAGTGTAAGAGAAAAACTGGTTGCTGAGTTTGAGATGAAATATCTCAGGATGATGCACTACTTTTTGGGTCCCGAGGTATGGCAGAGACAGGATGAGATATTTCTGAATCAAGGGAAGTATACAGTAGTAATCCTGAAGAGGTTCGGGATGTTGGATTGCAAGGCAATGGCTACACCTATGGTATCAAATCTGAAGTTGTTGCAGGATACGACTTTAGAGACTGTGGATGTTACTTTATACAGGCAGATGGTGGGTTCATTATTGAACTTGACGAACACAAGACTAGATATATGTTTTTTTGTGAACACCCTAAGTTAATATATGGAGCATCCCAGGTAGGTTCATTTGGTTGCAACAAAACATGTGATGAGGTACCTTAAGGGTACATTGGATTATGGTCTTAGGTATGTGACAGACCATGAGTTCGGGTTATATGGATATTCGGATTCAGATTGGGCAAGCAATATTCTTGATCAGAAGAGTACTTCGACATATTGCTTCAGTCTAGGCTCCAATACAATTTCATGGAGCAGCATGAAGCAGTTGCGTGTAGCACTCGGTACGATTGAGGCAGAGTATGTGGAAACATATGCAGCAAGGCGTGAAGCAGTGTGGCTTTGGAAATTGATGACTATTGAAATGAATTTGACTTGTAGGTAAGACCTACAAGAAGAGGATGACGAGACTTGTTCTGGAGGATAAGTGATGAATTTAGTAGGTTGAATATTCAATTGATATTAAGTGCTCGAGAGGGAGCTGGACAGTCAATTCCAGAGGGAGATGGGTACTATAGTAAGGAGAAAGGCGCTTCGTCGGATGCAAGAAGCAATCATGTGTGGTGCTCGGTATGGTTGAAACTAAGTATTTGGAAGCATGTGTAGTATCATTGTGGCTTCGAGAACTTCTGTCTGGGTTATTGGGTCTCAGACTAGAGGTGACCTACATTTGGTGTGACAACCAGAGTTGCATGAAGTCATCAGAGAACCCTGTGGTCTATGATAGGTCGAAGCATATCAAGATCATATATTACTATATCAGGGATATAGTGCAGAATGGAGCAATGAGGCTCCAGTTTCATGACTACTGAGGATCAAGTTGCAGACGTGTTTACCAAGCCGCTCTCAAGGATGAAGTTTGAGTACTTCAGGGACAATATTGACTTGGTCCCTCTTCAGAGGGAGTGTTCTCATCTAGCATGAAAAGGGGTTGGCACTGAGAAATGTGGAACTCAGACAACATGAAAAAGGGTTGGCACTGAGTGTTCTCATCCAACATGAAAAAGGGCTGGCACTAAGACAGGTGGAACTCATCTAGCATGAAAAAGGGTTGGCATTGAGACAGAAGTGCGCATGATTGAGTATTGATGCATCGCAGGGAGTGGATGTCCTCGGGGCATGTTGTAGCTATTGAGAGCTACCCACATACCTTGGTTGCATGGGGTTAAGTCATGTTTGCACTAAGACATGTGGAACTCATCCAACATGAAAAAGGGTTGGCACCGAGTGTTCTCATCCAGCATGAAAAAGGGTTGGCACTGAGTGTTCTCATCCAACATGAAAAAAGTGTTGGCACTGAGACAGGTGGAACTCATTCAGCATGAAAAAGGGTTGGCACTAAGACATGAGTGCACATGATCAAGTATTGATGCATCGCAGGGAGTGGATGTCCTCGGGACATGTTGTAGCTATTGAGAGCTACCCACATGCCTTGGTTGCATGGGGTGAAGTCATGTTGCACTATGGATATCTGAGGGTTGGCACTGAGACAGGAGTGCACATGATCAGGTATTGATGCATCGAAGGGAGTGGATATCTTGGGGACATGTTGTAGCTATGGAGAGCTACCCACAGACCTTGGTTGCATGGGGTGAAGTCATGTTGCACTATGTATATCTGCGTATGTATAGATTTGCATGTTCAACAATCAATGGATGTGAGCTTGTGTCATATCAGACTTGGAGTTTGTGTTTCATGGAAGTGACACATGGTTGCTAGACACTTAGTACAGAAGGGAGTGATGAGGCTCCAATATGGTGCAGAAGGGAGTAGTGAGGCTCCAATATGTGGCTATTGATGAGAAGATTTCAGATGTGGTGACAAAGTTGTTGTCAAGGACGAAGTTCGAGTACTTCAGGGACAAGGTCAACATAGCCCTCTTCAGAGGGAGTGATGGCTTCAGATGTTATCATAGGGTAGTGGATGTCATGATGACATGTTGTAGCCATTGGAGAGCCACCCATCGTCCCTAGATGCATCTTGAAGAGTGAGGTACAGATGTTATCGCTAGGTACTAGATGCCATGCATAAGATATCCAAGTTTTCAATGGGAAACTGGATAGTCTCATGATGACTTGTTGTAGTTATTGGAGAGTTACCCACCGGCCTTGGATGCATGTTGTGAAGTCACAAGGATACATGTGATGAGGTATAGATGCATTGCAAGGTAGTGGATGTCCTGGGGACATGTTGTAGTTATTTGAGAATTACCCACGGGCCTTGGATGCATTGGTTGTGAAGTCACAAGGGTGCACATGATGAAGTAAATATGCATTGCGAGGTAATGGATGTCATGGTGACATGTTGAAGCTATTTGAGAGATACCCACAGGTAATCTTTAGAGGTAATCTTGGCATAATGTAGAATGTCTCCCTCGCGGAGAGGGAGTGTTAATGTTTGGGCAGCATTGGAAAGACATTCTACTAGATTGATAATTAATAATATGATTATTAATTATTAAGCAATATTATTAATTGTAATATTATTAATGTAATAATATATTTATAATTTAAAGTATAAATATATATAATAAAGTATAAAGTATAAATATAAAATATATTTATATTATATGTATAATATAATATGAAGTATAAATTTATTTATTACCCAAGGGACGCATCTCTTTATGGATGGTCACTATGGTCACCATGTGTTCTTTATATATAGAACACTCATCATTGTGATAAGACATTCATTCACATACAATATCATCTCTTGTGAAAATTCAACAACTACATCATCGAAACTTAAAGTAGTTGTATTACTACCTATGGCCACAACGATATTATCCCACGAGTCTGGTAAAGAGAACAATAAACTAATACATTTGTATTCATCATAAATCCTAATGTCAATAATAATTGACTTACCATTGTATTGAAGGCGTTTAGATGCTTTGTCACCGAGTCTCCATCTTTCATCCTCATGTTATACAACTTCTTCCACATGAACAATTTATTTACCAGGGACTTAGATTGATACAAAGTCCCCAACTTATCCCATAATGCCTTGGTTGTAGCTTCCCCTGACACATTCAGTAATACTAAATCTGAGAGACACAACCGGATTGTGCTCTTCACCTTTCAATCCAACTTTTTGCAGTCTTTTTTTGATGTTCCTATAGGTGCGGTACCTGTATCCACTGTGAACCATTGATCTTTTCCCTCCAACAAATCTTCCATCCTGAGCTTCCACAAATCAAAAAATTGCCCATTAAATTTCTTCATCTCTATTTTTGAACTGCTCGCCATCTTTTTTCACCCAAAGAATCAATACCATAGATCTCCCACTGTAACAAGGCTTATCATAGACTTGAGCAAAACCCCTGACCACAAAGGCATTCCCCTGAAGCCAATAATTGCTCTGATACCAAATGTATATTCTAACCTTTTACAATTATTTACTACAAACATATTCTCAATAAAAAACAGAAAAGATACAATGGCACACACACGCATTATACATATATTTTACCCTGGAAACCCAAACTAGAAAAAACAACAACTTGTTTACAACTGCACCTCTAATCTTTTGTTCATCATATTCTTCATTGTTTACAATACAATATACATATAGGATCATGCGACATCCAAACCCCTAATCCATTGACCCGTATTAGTCAACAACCCTAATTCCTTAACCAAACTTAGAAAACCATCGTCGAAAACCATGTGCCGGAAAACCACAAAAAACGGACGCAAAAAACCACCAATTTTATTTTATTTTTCGCTTGCTCCCATATCGGTGTACAGTACATGGGACCAATCTTACAAAGAATATAACACATACCCAACGGAGTGCACATGACATCCTTTATAGCACAAAGGCTTGTGTTGTTACCTTGGTCCAAACAAAAACATTCTTTTTAAGGAGTGAAGTTAGGGGAGTTGCGATTTTGCCATAATCTTTCACAACTTTCCTATAGTAGCTTGTAATTCCTAACAAGCCCCTCAATATCTTTGTTTATTTTGGATGGGTCCAATCTTACATAGCCACCACTTTCTTGGGATCAACTCATACACCCTCCTGACTTACAACGTGACCTAGATATTCAACCTTGTGAGCCCCAAAAGCACATTTGGAGTGCTTCACAAATAATCGATTGTATCTCAAGAGTTGCAAGGACTCATCGACATGCTCTATATTTGATTCCCATGTTTTATTGTAGATCAAGAGATCATCAAAGAATACTAACACAAAATTTCATAGGAAGGGTTTGAAAATCTTGTTCATGAGACTTTGGAAAGTGAATGGAGCATTCCAAAGGTCGAAAGATGTCACTAGAAACTCATAATGACCTTCGTTTGTTCTGAAGGTTGACTTTGGGATGTCTGCTTCTTTCATTCTAATTTGGTGGTATCTTGAACATGGATCAAGCTTAGTGGAAAAAAAAATTCCATGAAGTTCCTCGAGGAGATCCTCAACAAAAGGGATGGGAAATTTTTCCTTCATTTCCAACTTATTAAGAGCCCAAAAATTAGGACACATGAGCCCAGTGGCTTCCTTCTTTAATACCATGACTACTGGTAATGAGTAAGGGCATGTGGGTATGTACTAGGATGGATGACCCCCACCTCCAATAGCTCATGAATAATATTTTCTATTTCATTCTTTTGTGAAAAAAGGTGGCAATAAGGATGTACATTTGGTGGTTGACTTCCTGAAATCGGGGGAATGCCATAGTCATGCTCTCCTCGAGAAGGGGGTAAATTGTTTGGTGTCTCGGAGATTTGATGATGTTTGTCAAAGACTAGCTACAAGTATGGATGGATTTCTTATGTTGGGTTATACATAACCTATATGGCATTATATTGGGCAATAATTCTAGAGTGGCCCTTCTTTAATAACTTCTACATATGATGAGAGTTGACTATTTTAGGAGAGCCTGCCTAAAGCCCTCAAAGGATGTGTACATGACCCTCTTTAGTGAAACTCATATAGAGTTCTTTGAAATCCATGGTGATTGGTCCTAACATATGCAGCCATTCTTCCCCCAATACTATATCACACCCACCCATATCGATGGAAAATAGATGGTTTTTGAGATGATAGTCTCCCATATGGAGTCTAATATTTTCACATCATCTCCCACGTATCATCATACCTCCATTGGAAATCATGATTTGAAAGTTGTGCATCGAGTGTATAAAATAATGGGTTTCTTCTGCCACTCTTTTGTGAACGAAATTGTGAGCACCGCCATTGTAAACTAGGACTATCACTCTTTGGTAATTGATGTAACTCGTGACTTTCAAGGTTTGTGGAGTTGAAATACCTGATAATGCACACAGGGATATAAGTGATGTACTTATCTCCAAAACTTTAGTTTTAATCCCTAGGAAAAACCCCATGTCAAGTACAAAACCCCTTATTAATACCTAGATATTGAATTATTACATTTCTAGTGTTAAATTTGTATGTAGGCTAGAACCCGTCATTGCACCCTTTCATTATAATTGTACCCTTTGCCTCCTATATATAAATATATATAGAAAGGATACATAGTACTAGGATAATCATATCTCATATTATACATTCGATATATTATAAAAGTAGGTTTCCCCCTCGAATTGGACCATTATTCATTGATTTTTTATCATTCTCAAGGCGTTGGTTCAAAACATTTGGTATCGGAGCATCGATCCTAAGGTTTTTCTTCTTCAAACAAGCCATCCTGGAATTTTTGCTATAATTTTTTTTTGTGAAGCTCCACATAACAAAAATTGGAGGTTACTTGGGAGACAAATCCAAGTACTTATGGAAAAAATTTCAATTTCTGGTTCATTATACTTTTAGAGATATAGCCCTGGAAGTTAAGGTGTTTGACTTGTCATCAAATCTGTTTTCAATGAGTCATCTTGGGAGTTTTGCTATAAACATTTTCTAGATAGTTTCAGACAACAAAAATTTGAGAATACCAAGGAAATATAGTGAAGAATAGGTGGTAAATTGTTTAGGATTTGGTTCATTATAGTTCCAAAGATAGCTTATGTGGAAGTTAGGTTATCTGACTAATCTTGGAATTAGTCTCAAACGAGTCATCTTTTAATTTTCATTGTAAAAAAAATTCGATGACGTTTCAGACTCTAAAATTTTCAGAATCTTGAGAAGACATAACAAATTACATGTCGAAAAAAAATCAGATTTTTAATCAATACAATTTTTGAGATATATCTTGTGGAAGTTGGGCTTGTTTACTAATCCTGAAATTAGTCTTAAACAAGTAATTTTGGTAATTTTGCTATAATTTTTTTATCAATGAAGGTTTAGACTGTGAAAGTTTCAGGAGTTTAAGAAGTCATATCATGGTACTATAAGAAAACTTTTAGATTTAGATTGATTCAAATTTCAAATATATATCAAGGCAAAGGTCAACCATCCAGACAATCTCCAAAATTAGGGTTTGAAAGGTATGTCACTTACAATTGGCATAACTTTTTATTCGAAGATATGTTTTTGCTGATTCAAAATTTGTGATAGAGAGAAAATAGAGGAGTATTATTATTTTAATCCCATATGGCTCCAAAAAATATTTCAACGTCGATTAAACCTCTTGAAATATCATCTATAACTCATGAAGAAAATGAGGAGATATATAACAAGCTATCTAAAATGGAGGACCAAGTTAATGATTTGAGTGTTAGGTCAATAACAAGTGATGAGTTGGTAAACACATGAAGAAAAATTCAAGAGATGGAAAGGAATATGGATTAAAATAATGAACAAATACAAAATTCCACGAAGGAAATGCAAAACTCCATAGAAACCATTCTCCTACAAAGGATCCCTAAAAGGGATATGGAGATCCAAGTAAATCGTGAAAACAAGGAGGACAATGGTGTTGAGCCTCAATCGCATGTCAGGAGTATTTTATCACAACTAGAGAACACAAATATTGAATCTCAAAATCATGATTATTCATCACTTCAAGATCCACATCATCAAGGTTTCAATGTGGCAGCAAGGAACTACTTCAATCCAAAGATCGATATGAGGAAGTTTGATGGTAAAGATCCCATAACATGGATATTCTAGATGGAACAATTCTTTGATCTACACCAAGTACCAAGCTTACAAAAGGTACCTATTGCATCCTTGTATTTAGAAAATGATTAATTTTTTTGGTATCAATGGCTTTCTGAAAGAAAACAAAATTCTATTATCTCTTGGTCCATTTTTAAGGATGAATTGATATCACATTATGGGGATATTAAGAGCAATAAATTCTTTAGTCAATTGATAAATCTTAAGAAAAAAGGTCCAATTACAAAGAACATTAAACAATTTCAAAAGCTCGGTCTCACAGTAAAGAACATTCATGAGGATAATTTGTTGGATCTCTTTATGGGCACTTTATGTTAAAATATTGTGTAACTGCAAAGAATATTCTTATACCCTTTTGTGGATAAAGATAAAATATATTTATTATTGATTAGATCAATCCCCTCTTGTGGGTTGATCATGTCGGGCATTGTAATTGACCAAATCCCCTTTTGTGGATTGGTCAAACCCTGATTGTAATAGGTTAAATGAAAAGACGGCCCCAAAATATATTAAAGTGGTTATAACCACCCAGAATGAGAAGTCGGCCCTGCCAGTGAAAAGACACATGTCCAACACCTGCCAGATTGCATAAATAAGAGAGGCCAGCACCTCATTTGGACACAGACTCAACTCACTCATCTAGTGTGCAAGTATTGAAGGAAGCTGCAATTACCAGTTGCCGAAATAAGGAAGAGAGAGAGAGGTGCATCCTTGGGAGAGGAATTTCTGTCCGGTTTGGTTCATTATATTGTCATTGTATTGGCTATCTATATTAAGGAAGTTTTGGTGGGTTTTCTTCCCCTTGAGGGTTTCCCGGGATAAATGCTTGTGTACTCTTGTGATTGTGTTTCTCTCAGTGATCCTATCTATGCTATTGTTATCTAGTAAATTGAAAGTAACCTAATATAGCAGAAACTTTAACACTTTAAAGGAGAACATTCATCACGATGTGCATCTCTTTGAACCTAAATCCCTAGAGAAATGTTTCAGTATGGAAAGGACAGTTGAAAACAAAAGTATGGCTGCTAGAAGGGTAGCCACTAACAACTATAGAGAGCACCATGTTCCCTCTCCTATGCTCACTGAACCGACAAGGTTGAAAAATCAGCAAATGGATGAACAAAGAGCAAAGGGACTATGTTTCAATTGCGACAACAAGTACAGTAAGGGGCACGAAAGCGATGAGAACAAATTATTATACATAGACTGTGAAGAGGAATAAGATCAAGAATTGGAACCATCACAATATATAGATCTAAAAGAGACTACTCTAACGATATATTGTCATGCATTGGCCATCATCAGTACTCCACAAACCATCAATATACAAGGATACATCAAAACGAAAAAAGGTAACAATGTTTATTGATTTTGGTAGTACCCATAAATTCGTCAATTACAAATTAGCAAAAGATCTTAATTGCTTTGTATTTCTAGCACAATAGTTTCAAGTAGTGGTTGCAGATGGAGGTACCATAAATTGTTCTAGGAAGTGCCATAGTAATAAGCTACATATGTGGGAGTATTTATTGGATAGTCCCATGATTGCCATTCAAATGGGTGATGCTAATGTTGTAATAGGGGTCCAATGGTTACAATCGTTGGGAATTGTTATCGCACAAGTTGTAGGTTGGGAAAATCCTGACCCAACCATCAAATGGTGACAACTTTGAGAACACCTACCCATTGTCACCTTAGGCAGGTATTCCCATCACTTTAGAGATGATAGAATCACCTCAAGGGGGGAATCTCGGTGACCTTAGGGGGAAAGAGATGAAAAGTGAAGTAATGAAGGAATTTTCCCCTATAGGTCAAGGTAGAAGATGAGGAAAGGCTCGGGAAAGCATCTAAGTGATATCTAATGGTCGCCAAGAGATAAGAACAACTGCAAAGAATGTTGTACCTGCTCGAGACACAAGAACAAGCCAAGCATATATGTATAATGTTAGGTGGAAAAGCAATTTAAGCGTGTTGTACATAAATGCAACAGTAAACAACAATGTATATCAGCAAAGAAATAAGTATTAAAGCTGCCAAACAATTTCTAAAAGTCCAATGAGAGATGCTAGAGATAAGTTAGATACGCACTAGTGATACACAAGAATGAAAGCACGAGACTTTAGCAATGAAACAAGATTGTAATGAAAGGTGTTTGCAAAGATATTTTGTAGCCTCATGGCTGTAGCAAACAAGTTGTTACAATAGTAAATCCAACCACCAAAACCCACAAAGACGCCACCCAAAAGTTGCATTCGATCAAGTAGATAAATGTGGCAAACTCTTGGCAAATTATGACAGTTGAAAAACAAGTTATAAATGGAAAAGTGTTAGGATTTCTACAACCCTAATGGATGTAGATGAAGTTTTATAACAACAAGAAGAAGTACTTGGGAAAATATGATGCCCTGGTGGCTCAATCAAGCTTATAGAGCAAAGAATTGATTCCAACTTAGACAACCTTCAAATCATAAAATTTCGCGTTAACCAATGCAATATTTTATTTATCCAATGCAATTATACCAGTGCCTTTAGCTATTGGGTTATGGAGTCAAGTAAATAAAGAGCTAAACAATGATATCTCCTTGGGGGTGTAAACCCTCTTACTCCCTAAGGCAAGCAAGTGATAAGCTATGAGATACTAGGAGGGTGTAAGCCCTTTTATTTCTCCTAGTAAAACCTTGTGCAAAAAATAACTTCTAGACAAAAATAATAGATAATGGTGGGGTTGTAAATCCTTATACTCCCCAAGAAATCTAGCATATCAAACTTGTGACTAAGCAATGAAGCATCAACAAGATAAGTCCTTACCTAGCTCAAGAGATGACAAGATAAACCTCCTCTTACCAAGATAAATCCACTACACATGCCAAAGAAATACTCCAATAAGGGTAGCGCACTACTTATTCCACCAATAGCATAAAGAAACCAAGATAAAAATCACAAGAGAGAGAAGGTTTCCCAAGGAGGGCGTAAATTTTAGCCAAATACTTCTCACAATGGGAGAGTTATGTTATGAAATGACATTCACATGATCTCTATTTATACAAAATGTCTAAAACATAGTTTGTCCACTTAATTAGGGTAAAACATAAGATAAGGGATCAACAACCCTTATCTTACCCCTTAAACCAAACAACAATATTTAATTTATACTTTTTGCACATTATAAACCCTGAAATAAGATGACGTCACCCCTTTAAGGAGACATTTTGACACTTGGAGCAAGTCGTTAGAGTTGGGAAAGCATGGCTAGGCCTCAAAAGGCCACTTGTCATTCATCCAAGCCTCTTCTTCATGTTTCAAAGCCTTCTTCCTTCAAAACATGCCATGTGTCAATCAATAATACCTCCATCACCACCAACCCCTAGTCGTAGGTGACATCAAGCCTCGAGAAGTGACATTTTGCCCCTCCTAGGCAAATCATTTGACATGTGAGGGCCAGGTCATGTATTCCAAGGTGTCTTCTAAGCCTCCAAAATCAAGTCATCATGATCTGACATGTGGGCCCTTGGCATCCAACTTGTGGGCTTTAAGCCCCGTGGAAGCCCAAGATAGGATTGTTCCTCCAAAACTGTCCACCAAAGAAGGTCCTGCAAAACTAATAGGCACGCCCTCCAAGGATCTCAAGTCAAAATATCATGGCAAGTGAAAACCACATCTAATAAACAAGGCACATAAACGTGTGCATCAAAACTACCTCATCAAATCAAACAAATGCTCCAAGACCCTATACAATTGACCAAGTTTAGGTATGGGAGGGGTGTCATAAAAGTCCTATTGGGTAGACCAAAACCCTCAAGTAGTGGATGCTCCTAAGGATGCCCCTTCAAGGCTATGTAGTGGATGATGAGGTGGATATGGGTTTATATTTCATAGTTCAATGAGTTTCCTGACATACAAGGGATCGTATTATCTCATTTATGGGTGCCTTTGTAAGGGGTGTGTTGCACCTTCTTCCTCAATGCAACCTTTTTCCAAGCCCATTTATTAATTAATCAATGATCCAAACACGTGTGCACTCCCAATACTTAATCAATTATCTTGGGGGGTAGTAACACAGTGTAACTTGAAAGAAGAGGTCCACAAAGTGCCATAGGGGTAACCATGTAAAGCATTGTAGCGCACTTGTGTTAGTCTTACATTCAAGCGGTGTATTTATTATGTGTTTGATATTGTGCATGTCTTCAATTCTTTTAAGATAAGAAGCTCATTGTTCTCAAGACCTGTTTGGGTGAACATCTAGAAGGTTTATATTTTAGGCTCTTATATTTTGCCAACAACCATCCCCCTGGGCCTTTAGCCCATTCTTCCCATGAAATGAGATACATGCCCTTCTTGGGTCACTAAAATCAAAGGGCCTAGAAGAGGGAAATATGATGGGAAAGCAATGAGCGGAAAGTGGTAAGTATGGTCAAGAATGGTACGATAACCCCTCAAGGGACCCCCAGTTGCACCCCTTCCCCAAAACTTGGCCACTTACTAGGAAATCTATGACACTGACAAAGGTGAAACATGGTCAAAAGCATAATGTCCAAGCAAGCGTTCTATAATCAAAAGCAACTTAAATACAACATGTTTAAATGCCTCAAATATTAGGGTGATTACTTGCTACAATACCTAACTTGTACCGCATGGAGCAAGACCCATGTGCCTTCCAGAAGCTATTTGGTGTGGTGGATGCAATGATGATGGATCCAAACTATGGTGATAGAGAGGGCTTCCATATGTGCAAGTGGACACTGCTAGTCATGTGGTCTCTTGACACTCCATATCTCCAACACGAGGGCCTCGAGACATCATCTCCTTAGTTATCCCACAAAATGGGGATAACATGAAGAATGGCCCTTCATTTTCAAGATCTTTTTATGAAATTTTCCTCGGAAGGAAAGGAAATTGAGCTTAAAGGTATCTAAGGGAAACCCTCTAATGTGTTAAGTTCTAATAGCATGACAAAATTATTTAAAAAGGGACACCATGGTGTAATTGCACAATTTTGCTCACTAGATGTTAAAACATTTGTATCCTTTGCTCCATTGGATCTCCAATTAGTTATCAACAATCATTCCAAGGTATTTGGAGAAATTCCTAAGGTTCTTTCACGTGCTCAAGATCACAACCATGTTATTCATTTACAACCAGGAAGTGTACAACCCAACATTAGGCCTTACATATATCCATATGCACATAAGAGTGAGATTGAGCGTATGATCCAAGAAATGTTAGAGGTCGACATCATTCAAACTAGCCATAGTTATTTCTCTTCACTAGTGGTGATGGTTACGAAAAAGTATGGTTCATGGCACATGTGTCCATATTATAGACAACCTAACAAAATGACCATAAAAGATAAGTTTTATATTCCTGTCATTTATGAATTATTAGATGACTTGCATGGAAGAATTTTCTTTACTAAGTTGGATCTTCATTCAGGATATCATTGAACCAGAATGAGGTAGCAAGACATTCCCAAAACAACTTTTAGAGCACATGAAGGTCATTGTGAGTTTTTGGTTATGTCATTTGAACTTACTAATGCATCTTCAACATTTCAAAGGATGAATTATATTTTCAAACCCTTCCTTAGAAAAATTGTGTTGGTATTTTTTGATGACATAGTAATCTACAATAAATCTTGGGAAGAGCATGTGCAACATGTTGACAGAGTATTACAACTGTTGGAAGAGCAACAAATTTATACAAATCCTTCCAAGTGTGCTTTTGATGTTCAAGAAGTGGAATATTTGGGTCATATTGTATCTCATGAAGGTGTAAAAGTGGGCCCTCACAAAATTAAAGCTACGAGGGAATGGCCAATTCTCAAAACATTGAAGAAACCTAGAGGATTCTTAGGATCAACAAGCTATTACTACAATTTTTTCAAGAATTGTGGTGAAATAGCAGCACATCTAACAACATTATTAGAGAAGAAAGAATTTTATTGGACTAAAAAAGCAACCAAATATTTTGAAAAACTTAAGGAGGCTACATGCACAACTCTTGTCTCAGCCACACTTGACTTCACAAAAACATTTATTGTAGTGTGTGATGCCTCAATCCATGGTATTGGTGCAGTTTTAATGCGAGATGGAAGGCCCCTTCCCTTTGAAAGCAACCAACTCAAGGGAAAAAATTTACTCAAACCCATTTATGAAAAATAAGTGTTGGCCATACTACATGCAGTTAAGAAATGGCTCCCTTACCTAATAGGAAGACACTTCAAAGTAAAAACAAATAATGATAGTTTGAATTTCTTCTTGGAGCAATGATTATCTTTAGAAGAGA
Organism: Picea sitchensis; assembly: GCA_010110895.2. NCBI lineage: Eukaryota > Viridiplantae > Streptophyta > Pinopsida > Pinales > Pinaceae > Picea > Picea sitchensis. The sequence continues at coordinate 31,249 of SNQJ01S0017429.1, forward strand.
AACAAAAATGAGTTGCAAAGATGCTAGGTTATGACTTTGAAATTATCTACAAAAAAGGAAAACATAATATTGTGGCAGATGCCCTTTCAAGGGAAGAAGAAAAAACAAAAGGTTCACTGAATTTAATTATATTCCGCAATTTTATTGGGTGGAAGAAGCAAGGATAGAATGGAAGCAAGATCAAGAGGTATGCAAGATCATTCAACAACTACAAGAGGACCCTAGTTCATTAGATAGATTTGCATGGAGGAATGATTTACTATGGTATCATGATCACCTATATTTATGTAATAATTCCCAACTCAAATAGAAGGTCCTTTTGGAATCACACACTTCTTCTCTAAGAGGACATTTAGGATTTTTGAAAATGGAGCACGCGATTAAGAAGGTTTTTTTTTTTCTTTTTCTGGTAAGGTCTTAAAATTAATGTTCAAAATTTTGTGTCTGAATGTGTGGTCTGCCAACATAATAAGGGAGAGACAATCAAGACACCAGGTCTCCTACAACCATTGGCTATACCAAGTTAACATTGGGAACCTTTGGGTTTCCATGTTTTTTTGCCTCTTCTCCTCCTCCGACAAGGATGAGACCACATCATCGAAACTTTAAATAGTTGCATTAATACCTATGGCCACAACTAGACTATCCTACGAGTCTGGTAAAGAGCACAATAAACAGATACACTTATCTTCATCAGAAATATTAATATCAACAGACAATAACCGACTTACTACAATATTAAAGGAATTCAGATGCTTTGTCACCAAGTCTCCATCTTTCATCCTCGAATTGTACAACTTCTTCTGCCGGAACATTTTGTTTACCGGGGACTTAAATTGATACAAATCCCCGAACGTATTCCACAATGCCTTGGTTGTAGATTCCACCGACACATTCGGTAATACTGAGTCTAAGAGACACAACCAGATGATGCTCTTCGCCTTCCAATCCAATTTTTCCCAGTCTTCTGTTCACATTCCTATACGTGCAGTACCTGTATCCATAGGGACCCATTGATCTTTATCTACCAATATATCTTCCATCTTGAACTTACATAGCTCAAAACTTTGTCCATTAAATTTCTAGATCTCTAATTTTTAAGTGCTTACCATTTATTTTCAGCACAAGAATCGATACTGCAGAGCTCCCACTGTAATAAGGTTTATCACAGACCCGAGCCAAACCCTTAGCCACAAAGGTGTCCCCTTGAAGCCAATAACTGATTTGATACCAAATGTAAGTTTTAAACCTTTCACAGTAATACAATGGACACACAGATTCTTAAAAAACAAAAAAAAGGTAACAATTGCATCACACATATACACATAGATTTACCTTGGAAACCCAAATTGGGAAAACCAACATGTTTAGAGTTGCACCTCTAATTCTTATTCATCATCTCTCAACTTCATCGTTTACAATACAATGTATATAGGATCTCGCAACATCCAAAACCCCTAACCCATTGACCCAATTTAGACTACAATCCTAATTCCTTAACTATAATTAGAAAACCATGGGCTAAGCCACAAATCTGTCCATGCACCACAAAACCGCCAAAACCGAAAACCATGTGCTGAAAAACACTAATAAAAGGATGCAAAAACCACCCAAAGAATATAACGCATACCCAACACAGTGTACTTAACCACTACTAGTGTACTTAACCCCAAAACTTTGATACCACTAGTAGTGTAGTTAACCACAAAACTCTGATACCACTAGTAGTGTAGTTAACCACAAAACTTTAGAGCAACCACATAAAATGTAGTGCAAAACCCAAGAACATGAGATAAAGGAGGGATAGAAGTAGAGATTTTCATTCACTTACCTCTTCAAGGGGTCAACCTCCAAGAGCAATGCTCCAAATACAATAACAAATCTTGACAAAACAATACATAACCTTCTACTCAATATATAGCTATCAATAGAGAATCTTAACTACCTTTCGACCACTTATAATGAGGACCGACCAACTAATCAAGGCCTTATTACTAAAAAGGACCCTTTATTACAATGAATGACTATTAACTAACTATTTAGTGGGGCCTATTTAGGGAACGTGGATTCATACATTACTAAAGTATTATAAGTAAGGGATTAAGGGTAACACCCTAACGTAATGACATTCTCCCTCTTTTTCATAATCTCTCCTAGGGTTTCCTAATGAGCCTTAGCAACTTCCTCAAAGAAGATAAGTACAAAGAAAATAATACAATAATGATGACAATGAAATGACTCTCTCCTTTCTCTCTATATATGAGAGGTAAGGGGAGACAACAATACAATATGGGCCCAAGTTGTTGTAATCCTCCTACAAGATATCATTTAGGCTTGCTCTAGTGAAGTGCTCCACTCCAAGGGTAAATATGCGATGCTCCAAGGTAGCGTTGTGCATAATCCGATCTCCGAGACCCAAAAATAAGAAGTTGGCCCCACAAGAAAATAATAAAGTAAATGAAGACCCAAAAATAAGAAGTCGGCCCTAGACTGGCAACTAGATTAGTATAAATACAAGATTTGCTCATTTCATTTTTATAGTAAGACAACTTCTTCTGCAGTGCGCAGAAGGCAGTTGCAACTGCAATTTTGGTAGTTCTGTTATTCTTGGGTTACTGGTTATCTTGGGGAGTGCGCCACACTTGGAGAAGCTCTTGCTTGGTTATTCTTGGTCATATTATTGAGGAGCTAGGTCTTGGTGATGCTACCCTTGGGGAGGATCTTCTATGTATGGTATTTTGGCTATTGATGGTGATGTATTGGTAATATGTTGGACTTAATTCTTCTAAATAATGGTTATTGGGTTTTCTCCCAAGTTTGGGTTTCCCAGGATAAAATCTTGCGTTGTTGTGTCTACTGTGCATGGTTAATATTTCTAGATCTTGTTATTTCCGTTGCATTATTATAGTTGAGATTTTCAGTGTATAGTTATTCTATGATAACTGATATATGAAAGTGAATCTTGTTATTAATCATAAGGAAATAACTATCAAGAGCTAAGAATCATATAAAACATCAACATGGTATAAGAGCTAGTTGAAATATTGCCACTGCACAGTTTCTATTTGCCGCTGCACAGACCTAAATTTGTTAAGGTCTGTTATCACATGAAGTTGTCATGGGTCAATTTCCTCCTTAGGTTTTAATTTTTACCCATTAGTTTTTTTAAGTTTGTTTTAATTTTATCTTTGTGATTTTCTTAGGTTAGTCACAACAAATAAAGGCTTGGGACTTGGTTCACATTTTGACCCATACCTATGGTTTATACCCTATGTTCATTTTGTGGTTTATATCCTTGACTCATCACTTGACTTGACAACTAGCAATATCAACCCCATGACTCTACAAACCTGACAAGTCACGCCATCCATTCATATACTTGATCCTCTCCACTCTGTCCCTTTTCCTGTTAAGGAGTCAAATCAAACTTTGTAAAGTGCATTGCCAACTCACTAGGTGTTTTCGTAGCGCATCTTTGTACACTCTCCCTTTTTACCGTCATTCACAATTATGGATCTGATGTCATGTCTTGTATTTTTTTCAGCACCCTTGTCTTCAAAAGGAATATTGTGATTTGGTCATTTATGAAAATTCTAACTGTTTACCAAATTTGAAATCCTACTCCAAGCTCGATGCTGCTGAAACTACTAGTCCAGACAGAGCTACGGATTGTGCTACAAAATTAATTGTCTAAGGTGAATTGGAGACTAAGGTGGTTGCAAATGACTCCAGTATTGCTGCAGATAAACCATTATCAAGCTACGATGTCCAGGTACTTTGCGAGCCATCCGAGCTCTGTTGAATGTCATTAAGGTTATGTTTTATCTTCTGGTAGTGCATGGCATTGCAAACCATAGTTTCTCCCACCTACCAGATCCCTTTATTTATGTTGTCACAGACTTCATAGCCATTACACACTGACATTTTCCTACACTGAAATCGATTCATTTTGCTTCAGAGCTTTGAATGCCCATTTATCCTCTTGGCTCATGTTGTCCACAGTGCGCTACAGAAACTGTGGCCAAACTGCGCTACGGATCACATGTTCCAGCACTGCAAATTCCATGTTAAATCAGTGCCATCTTCTTTGTTCATAGCTCCAACATTAGCCTTCCATATTCATTGTGTCATCCTATATTTTCATCTCAAAGTTTGTTTTCATTGAGGATGATAGAAGCCCTTGCCTTTTAACCTGATGATGACACTATATGGTGGCGCTATGCTAGCTTAAAATTGGACAATGCAGTTTTCTTGCATATCATTTCTCTGAGGATATTTTCTCCCATTTTCAGCCATCAAACCAGTATTTTATTGTTCATAAGTGAATTGGAGGAAAGCCTTATAAGAACAATTAAGGATCACCTGTCAAAACTTAAAAACTTTTTGTATATGTTTGGTTTCCTTACCATCTCATAGCATTAAAATTTTGACCTCATGCTTTTATCCATGGATACACCCAAACAGAAGAAATCTCACAAGGGTGGGAGTGTGGTCAGGACTGAACCTTTTTTATGCTAAGCCTATGATCAAGGAGGTTTTCCAAAGGGTTGGTTGCCAATCTTTCTATCAAAACATGCAGAGGGGACATCCTTAAGTAGCAAGGTTGTTTGCTTTAAACTTTGATGGCACTAAGACCAAGGTAGGAACCCTTAAGTTGGAGGCATCTGAGGCCACTATTGCAGCAGCCACTAAGATACCCAACAATGGTGAGAGGTGGTTCAAATATATGACCCTTAATGCAGCCTTTTCTAAGGATTTCCTCAAGCCAGACTATCAGAAAGAAAATTTGTCTAAGGGAGTACCTAGGAGCCACCTAGTTGAGGGTTTTGATAAAATGCCGACAATTATCCAGAGGTATTTTACATGTGAGGGCAGATTCAACATGATATACCAGTATCACATTAGACTATTGTTGCATTTCACATGCAAAGATTTAATGAATATCCCTTTTTATCTGTTCAGAAGTATGGGAAATATGGTTGATAGGGTCCAAGACAAGTCTAAGGCTGTGGACACTAGTATTTTCCACTCTGGGTTGATCAGGATGTTGGTTATGGAAGAATTGAAGAAAATAAACCTTTCTTGGGAACAATTCATTGTCTCTGCTAATCTGTTGCTAGATATAGCCTCTACCCATCAATCCAGGATGCAGAGCCCTTTTCCATCTAGTAGTGTTGCCCAAGCAGAAACAAGTAAGAAGAGAAAGAGAAAACCTACTTCCCAAGACAAAGAAACTCCCAAGGAAGTTGAAGAAGAAGAGAGGGAGGTCCATCACTCCCCATAAAGAGAATTTTCATCTCATCCTGCACCTGAACTGGAGGAAGTTCCATCATTAGCCAAAACCACAACCAAGAAGGGGAGAAAATGGTATTTTCCTTCACCTACTGCAGCAGCTGAGACAAGGGTTAGGAGGCCATTCACTAGATCATCAACCCACAAAGAAAATGTTGAAACAGAAATCACACTTAAGTTTTCTATCCCAAATAAAGCTAAAGGTAAAAGTGACATAGTTGAGAAGTCTATTGAAGTCATGACCAAAACCTTTGTTCAGACGAAAGACAAAGGTAAGGGTGAAGCTACTGAGAATCCTATTGAAGTCGTAAACATCATCTCTCCCCTTGATAATCCCACTTTCAAGAGATTGATTAGATAACTCAGGGATGCTACAAAGGAAGTTTCCCATTTGAAGGAGCAAAGATTGACTGAGAGGAGAAAGTTGAAGGAGCTCATGGATATGTATAATGAAACCCTTGATATGGCTAGGTTTACAACAAGAATATTATTTCCTCTCCATAGGCAACTTAAGACTATGTACAGGCAAAATAGAAGCATTCAGTCCCAAAACAAAAATCTCAAAGAAGAGTTGCAACCCTTCAAGGATGATCTAGCCCAGAGGAACTTAAATGTTCTAGCACAAGCTGGAATAGAAATAAATGCCCCTGCAGTAGATAGGAGTACCCCTAAAAAAGAAAGAGATGTTGATGTGACAGAGGGAAGTTCTCCTGCAACAAGGATGAGTGCTAGATTGAGAAGGTAAATGGAGAGGATGATAGATCCATTTTTGGTGGTGATTACTTTTTGCAAGCTTGAAGTGTTAAGATAAATGTTATATTATCACCTACTAGAGGCATCTACAGGCTCATAATCCATCTACTAAGGCTTTTTGTATTTTTGAGGATTCGTTGCATAACACAGAAAAAACACAGATATTTCGTAGCGTCTGGCACTACGAAATCGTCTACACAAATTGTTTTGTAGTTGCACTACGAAAGGCGCTGCGAAATCACCTAGCCAGACACAGAATGGGCGCTACAAAATCTACTACCGAATGTGCTACATAATCGACTGCAGAATACTTTCAAAGAGGTGGGCGCTACAAAATTTGCTACCAGCTGCGCTACGAAATGGTGTTACAAATTGGTTGTTACAGTCAACAGTTTTGAATTCATTGCTCCTTCTTGGGTTTGATGATTTGGAGGGAACCGAGGATCAACAGTTGGCAGTTGGAGTTCAACACACAGGCTTTGAGGACACATGGCACTAGAGAAGATGTGCCCAAGAAACAACAAAGCATGTCATTCATATCTTGTTAGAGTTGTTGCCAACAGACTCCTTGATTTTAGCAATTTGTTAGATCTCCTTGTATAGATGTTAGACTAGTAGCTTTTTGTGGAGAATCCTGGGATAGGAAGGCCATCTCACACCTCTAGCTATTGTCTATTGTTTTGGTTATAAATACATCAGATGAATGATATGTTGGGTTCGGATGGTTGAGAAGAGCTCCCTATTTTGTAATATTTTGACTAAACAGAGTTGTTCTCTGGTTATGTATGAGACCTGAGATATTTTCATTCATAGAAGTTAACCTATTTTCATCATCTTGCTTCTTCTTACTCTGAAATGATAATTATTGGATGATCCTTATGAGATGTTGTGGTTGCGTTATAATGGATGTTTGATTATAATGTTGCTATGAGTGTTTTTTCAGTGTTTTAAACTTTAGTTCAAGAAGTTCTTGTGACTGAGTTTTTCTTCACCTAGTTGCTTGAAGGCCTGATGCTTATAGCAGACTTATCCACCTTCCTCACTAAGTCTTCCTTCCATTCACCTTTATCCTTAAACCACTGACTTAAGTTAATCAAAACCTCATTTGCTTATGCATGACAACCCATATTTCTATGTTAAAACATTCTTATGTTGAGTTTTGTCCATTTGACCTTTAATCATTAATTTACATTTACAAACCTTTTGATGGGTATTGGGCTTATCCTCTTGCAATCTGAGGGTGACTCTCAGTGCTAACAAGCTTGTTGAGCAATTGGTGGAGGACGTTGAGATGATTTTTTTTATAGATCAGCTCGCCCTAGCCTAGCGCACCTCCTGGTGGTCTCAGATTGTATCTTGGTGAAAGTTGAAATTTCACCTAAAACCCACTACTGCAGTTGCAACAACTTTCTTTGTGAAGCTTGTTGAGCATTTGTTGGGTTGAGTTGAGAAAAAAACCTTTTGCATAGAGCAACTCGCCTTTCCCTAGCACACCTACTGCACTTCTCAGTTTGACCTTCCATCAAAGTCGAAATTTTAGGGTTTATTGACATTTTCATGGACATTGAACTTTCTGCTATCTTAATTTTGTGATTTCCTCATGTACTTATGGTGTCCAGTTTCAGACTAGAAGATAAGCTGGATGGTGTTACAAATTTCAAAGGTATGCACTTATATATGTTTCCAAGTTATGTCATTTAGCATAGTATGGGGGTGTTTGCAAGTGATGTACATGGGACCTTATCCAAGCAACGACCCAAAAGGGATCATTGGATCTAGTGCATTCAAAGGAATAACACACCCTCCCTAACAATTGATACTCTAGGTTTGCATTACGGGTTTGATATTTTATATTTGCATCTTAAGTAAATGTTGTAAATTGGGACAACAGTCTTTAGAGATCTATTACTGCTAAGTGCTTTTGCTATCAAATGTTTTGAATATTGTTAGTACAATGTGTCGAAGAAAATATATGAATTATCTTACTCAATCATTTTCGAATCTTGCCTGGCTAGGACAAGATAGTCGAGAATATCACCCTATGTTTTATAGCCTCAAAATATTTTTCCAATCCACAAGTATTAATTACAAGGGTTTAGGATGATTTATTAATGAAAAGAATGTTGCAAAATAACATAATTTTTTTATATAAGTTTATGAAAAATATACGGATTACAGAAGTAAATATAGAGATTAAAAAGCAAAAGTAACCAGGTCACAAATACACACAAATGAGACAGAATAGCAATATGCTTTATTTCATTCCGAGATATCAAAAGTGTTTTTCTATTTACAAAACCCCTGTGAGGGCATGGACCAAAGTTTAATTTAGAGATCCTTGATGAACACCATACAAAAGGACTCTGACAAGAAGTAAAAACTGAAATTTATAATTTGGATCAACTTGCCACAAACTGTTGCCAATTTGACTCTGCAAAATATCCTTTATCAGCTATGAAACTCAATCCATAAGCATACAAGAATACACAAACTATCAATGATGGATCAACACCTCTAAACAAGCATCTGAATGATTTGGTTCAGTTTTGAGCCTTGTTGTCTACAATAGGACCCTGCTGTCAAAAAGAGAATTAGGCTTTGAATAAACTCAAGAATGAATGAAAACTGAACTATCTCATGAAATCAAAAGAGCAAACCTTAGTCTTGCTTTCTCCTTCTATTCTCCCCTTGTTTCTTATTCTCAATTAGCTTTTATGCCTTCCAAATAAGTTGAAGTAATTCAACTACTTTCTTTAGTTAAGTTAGTCTAACTTAACTAATTTAGTTTAGCAGAAATAATAATAATAATAATTAAGGGTCTTTAATTAATAATAACTAGGTAGGTGGGACCCCTTGTGACTCACGTCTTTTATTCTTTTCAAATTATAAAACAAAACACAAATGGATAATCATTTCAACACATGCCACCCTTGTAACTTCCTCAAATACCTTCAAAATTGAATATTTAAATATCAGAAATAATTTAAATCATATCCAAAAATATATAAATATCCACATAATCCACATTACCGAAAAAAGAGCTTGTTGTCCAAACTTTCCGCAGGCCACTGTCTTCATCAACTCAATCATAAAAACACATGTACTAAAAACCATACTTGCCACTCTGAGAGGCAATTTTCCTTTTACCACTGTTGTCCACCTTTGATTTCCCAGAATTAGCATGTGGTTGATTTGAACCTTGAAGTTGTATCTCACTAATTACATGGGAACAATCATCCTTCAAATGCATGTGGGACGACACTTATTTTGAGGAGTCATTTGAGGGAGAGGAAGGGGAGGCAACAAATTTGTCTTTATCTTGCACATCGGGGACATCAGTTTTAAGTATTTTACTAGCATGTGAGGATTGAACAGGTGAATGAACATGGGCAATCTAAACATTAGGATTTACAGGTGGTGGAGGAGGTAATGAAAAATTGGGCCAGCCACGATGATGAGAGACAGTCGGGTTGAAAATCTCTTGCCATCCATCATTTGCAGGGACTTCTGGTTACATGGACACATGAGGAGGCAAAAGAATGCCATGGATGTTCTGAGGCTGGAAGGGGGGTCTCTTTGGTCGAGGTTGTACTATTCCTTTCCCAATCCATTTAAAGAACCCATCTTGGAACAGTTGGTTTAGTTCCTAGGAATCAACATCAAAATGAATGGAAAATCTAGGCCTTCTAGGTCCTCTATTCCAATTTCCTTGGCTTCTGTTAATTCTGCCATGGCTTCCCCTACTGAAGAAACTCATCTTGTAGCAGCAATTCATTAGTGACTAAGCCCTTAATAAACCATACATGAGACTATGCTTGCATGAATCAAAATTTGGCTCAGAAATTGACACGATATACATGCAAATACATCCATAACAAACCATTTAATAATCGCTAAGTGAGTAGGGGGTGACAAGGTTCATGGGACATATCGAGGGAGTGTACTGAGTGAAAGGTGGTATAATGAGAGGGGATAATTATGTGAATACTGCTTAACAATCAATTAAATAATTTAATAATGTAAAATATACCAAAATATCAGTTGCCAACCATTGATGTGTCGTATCTTTTGTCATTGTTACATAGACCTTTTTAATTTATTTTACAGAACAGGGATGTCAAAATCAAATTGGGATTATGAGGGGAATTTAATGAGCAAAAAGTGGTAGCATGACAAGGACATAATATGGATATTGTTCATATAAAAATAAATCAAATCAAACATATCTATGTTCAGACCTCCACATTTCAATCAGTATTCACTTTTTAAAACCACCATCTAAACTGTTACTTCATTTACAGATTGCTTGTTGGATTTCAAAAAATAATTCATATGCCCAAAAATACTCAATTACAACAACCTTGGCATCTATATAAGATTTATATAGCAGTCCTAACAACAATACTGCAATCGATATGATAAACATAATAACCCTTTGAGCCATGACCATCTATAGTTCTAATGCTAAATCTCTTTTTCTTTTAAAACCAATAGAAATACACACAGTGCTTCCAACCATTTATATCAAATCCTTATTCTTTAAAACAATAAGAATATGCACAGTATTTACCACCACATGTCCATTATTCAAACATTGTTCGACACGATCAAACTAGGCATTAAAACTCTTAATCGGGCCCCAATTCATTCACACATAGGTCTCTTTCAAATATAATCACATAAGTATTGATTTGAATAACATTTAACAAATAACACACAACTCTTCGAGCCCAAGCTTCACATAAATTAACATGTACATACTTATTTTAAAATTTCCCAATGAGAAACAAACCAAATCGTGCCCAATCAACCAAGCACACACAATGCTTATTTACCCTTGACTGGATTGAAACAATGTCAAGATCGTATTTAGGGTTTAAACACATCAAATAGAGATTAAGAACAAGTGGTTCGATCAACGGACTAAATCCTTGAAAACGCAAACAACTCGTGCCTTTTAAAATTTACCACAGACAATAACATGTAAGAATAGTCGTGACAGTGAGGGTTACCAAAATGACAGTCAACCACCTCCAATAGGGAACGAAAAGAAGCAAAATATTAAAGAACATTGTAATATGAGCACCCAAGCACAACCCGTGCTCGACCAATAGCATATACAATGCTTCCATTTAACTTTTGGGTGATGTTTAAACCCAACTGTGTAATTCTTTCCAGACAACAATGTCAATGAGGGCAACTCTATGATAGCTAACAACTCGGGGATTTTCCAAATCAAGGCAAGAAAACTTTGACTTACAACAATTCACATTGCAACCCAAAGGATTGAAAAATATCAACCATAGAGACGAAAAAGGAGTGACAATCTGAAACACAGAGACTTGTGGTAATACTCATGCACAAGGCTCAGAGCTTGGCAAATAATCAATTTCCACAGAGAAACCAGACCTAAAACCCAAGCTGACCAAGCATGCTTCACTGTCATTTTATCCATAAACCCATGCAAAGATTACACACAGCAAGGAGAGAATAACCATTCTTTTTGTTTAAAATGGCAATAGTCCAGAATAATCACTAGAAGAAACCATGGATACAACACCAATACACAGTTCAAATATCCAATAATAGCTTAAGAAACACATAGACCACGAGCAATCCTGAGCCAAAAATTGATTCGAAGGGTAGAGAGACCATCATGGATGGAAGAGTAAGGAACCGATACCTGAAAAAGCCTGCGCGAGGAAGAGACTAGACTGTATGCCTCCTTCACAACCGAACAATGTGGAGCATCAACAACCACCAGAGCCAAAAAACAAAATGCAAGTATGACTAGGGGGACGGGCTTCGAGGGGTGTTTGGGTGACGTGCAGTAAATGCATGTCGTTTCTCCCTCCAACCTCATTCAATTCAACGTACGAGCCAATCAATTCACAATAACACTAAGCATTTAATCAACCATATATTCATTACCATATCCCATTTGCATAGTGTGCCACCCTTGGTAATGTCAAATCTTTTTTAAAAATAACAATGTGCTATAACGTTACCCCATGTGCATTCAACAAGGCGCATAACTATAGCAGCAAGGGTTTGTGCACCCTTTTTTGTGACAATAATAGCACATTGGAGTTTGGGTATAGTTCTTTAATTCAAAAGAGTTTCCATATCATCCCTTATCAAGATCATTAAAACTAATTAATGCCATATTTAATTGCAATATCCAAACAAAACTTATAATAGTCCTTTGATCCATAGCGCAACCTTAACATAATATGAGAGTGGTCATAAGAGCTATTAGTGTCATGCATTAATCAACCAATCATCTTATGTCACCATAACATTTTAACCATGATTCGAAACAACGAACTGTAGAAGATTGTGTTGGTACCATCATAATAGCAAACAAAATGTAAGCGCAACATATCCATCATAGCTCCACAAGTCTACAAGGGGGTCCCACCTACTAGTTATTATTAAGATAATTAATTAATAGAGCTTGGAAATCATTTGCGAGCATAGTATTCATCGTTTCGTTTTTAAGCGTCAACACAATGATCATTATGTAAATATTCATTGTTTAGTACTAATAATGCAGTTATTTACAAGATGAAATTGACCTCTTCTAGGAGATGTTCTTGGTTGTTGTCTTTGTCTCGAGCATGTTACTATGGAGGTCACAACACTAGAAAAGTGTTGCTCTTGTATTTTGTTTTGGGTAGGTTACCACGGAGGAATGATTGGTAACAACACTGGAAACATGTTGTTCATGTTTCCCATTTTTTTTTATTCTTGTTCATATTTCTTTATCATAAGAATATTGTTCTTGTATGCTATTTTGTTATTGCGCTTGTTTCGGGCAGGTCACAGGTGATAGCTCTGAGAGGAAGCTATATTGAAGGTTGCAGGAGGCAACATATTGGATGGTCTTTGGTTTGATACATGGAGCAAACTGACCAGACAAGTAGTTGTATACACGACAATATACATCCATATACTAAAGACGAAGAAGACAAAGTTAGAACCTTTTGAAAAGAAGGATACTTTTGTGGGATACAGAGTGTTCCACATGGATATTGATGAGGAGGAGCAAGTGGCTCCACTAGTGGTGAGGTAGACGACCCCACCTAGTACCAATTCAGAGGAAGCTAGAGTTCATAGGGAGTCAACCCTTAGGATCTAGTAGGGAGGAGTTGCCTCCCAGGACAGTTCATTGGAGATCAGACTTCAGAAGATGTAGAGGGAGTAGATGGCTCTAGAGATTATATAGACTCAGAGGTAGTCATGTTTCAGAGGGAGCATGGTACTCCAGGATCAATGGATACTTGATGATCTTGGTTTCAACCAAGAATGTCTAGACTCAGTGAGCCTGATCTCAAAGATAGTTGGTTGGCTCAAGAGAGAGTTGATTATTCAGAGGGAGTTCCCCCCCAAATCTAGGTGGGACCGAGACATCTCCCATAACTGACAGATAAGTGTCATGAGTTGATGAGGCCAGACATAAGCCTCATAGGTAAGAGGCTTCTAGGAGATGTGATCTTTCTACAGTGACAAAGGAGGCAACTAGTCGAGAGGACTAGATATGGATTTTATCTTAGTCACAGAGGGAGCAACCAGTAAGGCAGACTAGACATCATAAATTACTCCAATGACAAAGGGAGTTGGCCTCGAAGTTTAAGATGGAGGATCCTGGCCAGATGTAATCTTGGGATTAGAGGTGTGACGAGATCAGATGAGATCTTCCTCATTCAGGGGATACTGATGAGATTTGATATGATGGACTACAATTCCATGACTACATCTATGATGAAAAATCTGAAGAAGTTCAGTGATTCTACTTTAGATTCAGATTTGATGGATCCCACGATGTACATGCAGTAGATTGGATCCTTGATATACCTAGTCAATGCCAGGCTAGGTATTTGCTTTGCAGTCAGCACCTTGAGCCAATATTTGGTTGAAGCCAAGGTAGTTCCAGTGGGTGGAAATGAAGCATGGTACAATTGGATATGCTTTGTCTCAGGTGATGAAGTGAGGCTGCAAATATATACAAATTATGATTGAGCAGGAGTGCAATACATAGATTGAGTACCTGAGGGTGCTGCTTCAACTTTAAATCAATTACGATTTATGGGATAAGCTGGAAGCAGGCTTCTGTAGCACTGAGTACAATAGAGACAGAGTATGTCACAACCAATATCACAAGTCGTGAAGTGGTGCAACTTCAGAAGCTTCTTGGAGGACTTCATCTGAGACATGGTACAGAAGGGAGCAATGAAGCTCCAATACTTATCCACAGATGAGCAGATTGTAGATATCCTCCTAGAGTGGCCATGCTGACCTAACTGAGGAGGATGATACACAGGATTAGCCATGCTTATTTGGCTAGTGATGAGCATTGATGTTTCAACATCGGGCATACATTCTTCTAGATTGGTCATGCACGGGGTTATGCAAGTGTTGATATGACCAAGGGAGAATGATTCATTCACTCACGGGGCTCTGCTAGTGGTGAATGTCACAGGTCTGTTGATAACATCGAGCATACATTCTTCCTAGATTGGTCATGCACGAGGCTATGTTAGTGCTAATATGACCAAGGGGAGAATGACTCATTCACTCATGGGGCTCTACTAGTGGTGAATGGCCCAGGTATGTTGATGTTCTCCAAGTTTGGGCATACATTCTTCCTAGATTAGTCATGCATGGGGCTATGTTAGTGCTAATATGACCAAAGGAGAATGATTCACTCATCCATGGGGCTTTGCTGGTGGTGAATATCCCAGATAAGCATCGGGAAGACATTATCCCAGATTGGTCATGCACGAGGATATGATAGTGTTGATATGAACAAGGGTAATGATTCATTCACTCACGGGGCTATGCTAGTGGTGAATGGCCTAGGTGTAGTCCTTCTCCTGTCAAGGAGTGGATGGAATCGAGATGCTATCACATGCATATTCCGTGATGGAATGCATGTGTAGAGATGACACATCAACCTGGCTCATGAAGACAACCTTTCTACGACAGAAGAAATCCAAGTATGGAGAATGCCTCCCTCGTTGAGAGGGAGTGTTAGAGATTTGCAACTTCGGGTAGTCATCCTCCACGAGAAAGTACAAGAAGACCTATTTACACCATTACAAAAGCCCCATGAAGAAGTTGAAGACCCGAAAATAAGAAGTCGGCCCCACAGGAAAATAATAAAGTAATTGAAGACCCAAAAATAAGAAGTCGGCCCCAGACTAGCGCCCAAATTAGTATAAATACAGGACTGGCTCATTTCATTATTACAATCAGACAATTCCTTCTGTAGTGTGCACAGGGCAGTTGCAGTTGCAGTTGCATTTTTGGTAGTTTCACTATTTTTGGGTTATTGGTTATCTTGGAGAGTGCACCGCACTTGGAGAAGCTCTTGCTTGGTTATTCTTGGTCATATTATTGAGGAGATAGGTCTTGGTGATGCTAGCCTTGGGGAGAATATTCTATGTATGGTATTTTGGCTATTGATGGTGATGTACTGGTAATATCTTGGACTTAATTCTTCTAGATAAAGGTTGTTGGGTTTTCTCCCAAGTTTGGGTTTCCCAGGATAAACTCTCGTGTTCTTCTGTTGTTGTGTCTACTGTGGATGGTTAATATTTATAGATCTTGTTATTTCCGTTGCATTATTATAGTTGAGATTTCTAGTATATAGTTATTATATGATAATTGGCGTATGAAAGCGAATCTTGTTATTAATCATAAGGCAATAACTATCAAGAGACGATAATCATATAAACCATCAACATGCTCCTCCTCCAAAGTAAGGAATTCTTTGATCCAGGTGGATATTGGTGGCCACCCACCTAGTCCAAATTCCAACTAGCTCATCTTGACAGTTTTCAATTCAGCTCATCTTGACAGTTTTCAATTCAACACATTGCTCTTGATTTTTTTCAGTGCATGTCCCTGACGAGGTCCGACTATAGCAAGTTGGGTCTCGAGCTTGTCTCTCTTGAGGAAAATCGCTCTCACACACCCAAGAAGCCCTCCATGGCGAAAGAAAACAAAACGATGGATCAAAAGATTCTATCAACATGTTGCATGAGCAAGCTCTCGTGCGACAGAGTGACAAAATGATGGAGAATTTTGCCCACATCCTTCAATGCCTTCCGATAACAATATACACATCTTCATCAAGTGACTACTTTGGAGGAACTTCTCCCTTCAAGGTACAAGTTAACTTTGATATTCCCATATTTGAAGGTTAGATAGATGCAGATGCCCTAGAAAAATGGTTCAATTTGCTAGAAGGTTATTTCTTTGTTCACAATTTTTCCGAAGATCACCTTTGCACTCCTTAAGGCTCTCCCCCATGTCAAACATTGGTGGGAAACTTACTGGGAACAAAGTTTGACAGAGGAATCTGGAATATATGGGGCCGAGCCCACTTGGGATTTTTTTGTGGATGCGGTCAAGGAACAATATTACACTGATGATAACTATGAAGAACAGTGCATGAGATGGACCACATTGCGACAAGAGAAGGGCCAAGTAGTGCCGGAGTTCACAAATCCTTTCCATACCTTGTGTACCAAGCTGGGTATCAAAGACTCCGAACTACATCTGGTTTTGAAATACTGTGGGGCTCTGCATAGGTACATGCAAACCGAAATGGATTTACTAAACATCTCATCACTGGGAGCTTCCCATCGATATGCTATGAAAATCGAGCAGAAATTTGGGCACTAGAACAAACGGGAGTTCGGGTCTGCAAATCCGCAACAACCAAAGCACGATAAAGACAACCCTAACCAACAACCTCCCAACAACCAGTCCAAGACACATGAAAAGAAGGGCAAGGGAAAGATGAAGAATGACACTAGGAAGTGGTGTGACTTCCACAAAATCCCCTGACACAACACGGATGAATGTCGCTCAAAACAATCATTGGTGGCCGAGATCAAAGACAAGGAGTCAAACCCTGATTCAAAATTTGATCCAGAAAATAATGAAAAAAGACAGATCATCGATGCAGAACCCACTGCTACTGTCGTGACCACAACAATTCAACTAGAAGAACGAGCAGATCCTGAAGACCGGGAGTGCCTCTTCCATTCACAAATGTGGGTGAAGGGGACCTCGCTTCATTTCATTGTTGATAGCGGAAGCCGAGTAACCTCATCTTAGTTGAGGTCGTCAAATAGTTGGGGTTATCAAAAACACCACACCCATATCCATACAACATTGTGTGGCTTCGCCATGGACATGATCTGCGTGTCATCCAACAGTGTCGCATGTCCTATGGCATCCAACCCTTCAAGGATAAGGTAATATGTGATGTTGCCCCTCTTGATTTTTGTGATGTTGTTTTGGGCCAACCATATATGTGGAAACATCATGCTATTTATGAGTCTCGACCTCGTAGTGTCATTATTACTCTGGTGGGTCAGCTCTACAGGATACCAGAGGTAGTTCTGATTATTGTTCCACCAAAACAATGCTACAAGGTAATTCTCATACTGCAAAATTCAGCCTCTTCACAATCTGTTCAAAGGATGCAAAGAAGGCCATTGCAACCACTGCAGCCTCAACACCTTCTATCCAACAGAAGCACATTGCAGAAAAGAAAGAAGATATTGTTTCTTCACCTATGATGGTGCCTACATAATGCGCCATCAAGTCCAGAGACAACAGGTTGGTGGAACAAATTCAACCCCGCCAGCAACAGGTTCTTGACAACCTCCCACAGACCAAGCAACACATTTTCTCTAGCAAGGCACACAACTCACCAAGATTCAGATTCATCAAATGCTTTCCCCTCTTCCCCGAGCACTCAACGCAATGGATACCATTGCTTCCTAAGGGGGGGGGATTGATCTAGGTGGATATTGGTGGCCACCCACCTAGTCCAAATTCCAACTGGCTCATCTTGACAGTTTTCAGTTCAACACATTTCTTTGTAATGGGGACACTTTTTTGTAATTATGGGTTCTGCACTTCTGAGGCTGTCTTGAAGCCTTAGGCAACATCCAAGTGGATATTGGTGGCTACCCATCTAGTCTAACTATCCTATTTTGGTAGTTTTCATCTCAGTACATCTTTCTGTACTTTTGGGGCCGTTTTGAGGCCCTAAACAACATTTTTTGGGCTTGCCACATTCAAACTAATGACAATGTCAAATTTTGAGGACAAAATACGTATTTATCGAAAATACCTTTCCAACGAGATATCACACGCCTAAAACAGAGATCGTATGCAAAAGTTACGACCCCAGGAAGTTGATGTACTAACTTACCCCAACGAGGCCCACATGACTTTTGGCGCATTATCTCCTAGGGTTAGGTTTTTGGAAGTCCAGGGTTTTGGCATTCATGTTTATTGTAAAATGGCATTCAGAGCCTCATTGTATTCATCTTCTTGCGAATGAGCGTAGCTGTCACATCTCTTCTCGTAGATAAAGCTACCACCATTCTAGCGAGTCTTGTGCTTTGTATTTTTACAGTCTCTGTACATTTCTTTCATTAATAGAGATCGTGTATTGTTGTATTTCTTTGTTTCTGGCAATATTTATGTGTATTTCATTGTAATATCTCTGCTTTCATTTCATTCCAAAAATAATCTGGATCATTCTCCAAGCAAGTGGGTCTCTCCACGTTGCTAGAATAAAGGACATTCAATGAGTTGTCAAGAGAACTCCAATGCCCTAAGGAAGGATGCCAAGCAAGCACCCACACAGGGTCAAGCAATCACTGAGCAAGTTGTCTCCATTGTGCAAATTCATCACTATTATCCACAAATTTGGTCATTGTGATGATGTCATGATGATGGAAAATCAAGCTCTTTACCAAGAATACTTTCCTGAGAAAAGTTACAGTTGTCTTCTTCCTGAATCCATATTTTGAAACATGTTCGCAGGCTGCCTATACATTCACCTGCGGGAATGATTGTTTCCCGCAGGCTACCTTAAGCTAGGGTGCGAACTTCCCGCATTGTGCTCATGGTTAGGGTGCGGACATGATTTTAAAAGGGAAAAAGATAAAGATCTCGAATCTTCTAGAAGGGAATCTTCTAGAAGGATGAGTTGGCTTTCGAGTGCTTACTCAAGTACTGTCATTCCAGATATCTTGGGATCATTCCCTATCCAAGTAACTAATCTATCTCTTCCTATATATTGAGGAGATTGCTCATGGAAAGGGTTAAGCTAAGAAGATCAACAAGTTAGCAAGAGATTGATTAAGA
>SNQJ01S0017429.1:83513-96251 GCA_010110895.2 Picea sitchensis
CATGTCTAGGACCATGTGGGCCTCGAGACATGATCTCCTAGTTATCCCTAGATATCGGGGATAACATGCCCTACTGCAATATCTTTGGGGATATCAATTGGAGCAACTGGATCAACTTGAATAATGTATGTCTCCCTCTGAACCGCTTGTTATAACCCTATGTTTCATAGGATCAACTGGTGACTAGAAATCTCTCTCTCTAGTTGTATTTTTGTTGTAAATAATATTTTATTCTGCAAATGATTTACAAAAGAAGGAAAAAGAAAAGAAAAGAAAGAAAAAGAAAAGAAAAAGTATAAAAATAGAAAAAAGAATAAAAGAGAGTATGAAAAGAAAAATGATAAAACCCCATGCAATAAGAATGGCTTGATTCATACTGTCTAACCATGGTCAAGTCCTTTGAATTTATGCAGATAGGTTAGTGAATAAACTTGGCTAAACAGTCTAATCTTAGCCAAGTTAGATAGGACAATGAATAAGTTTGATCAAACAGTTTAAGCTTGGTCAAATGTCCTAGGTTAGAGTAATTCTTTAGCCCAATAGCTTAATCTGGGTTAAGGTGCTAGGTAATTAGTTTAGGATATAGGTTAGAATGTCTTATTTCAATGAAATTGGTGAAAGGTTGATGTTGTGCCTTTGATTTGAGTCAAAATGAAGTATTTTTGACCCCTTGGTGGCAAAATGAAAAAAGGGTAAGCCGCAAAAAATCCATAAAAATGCTCTATCCTAAGTTTTGTGGTGATATATTATGTTTGGCGCTTTGTGCTAAAGGGCGTGCTAATCTCAGCGGTCCATCAACGCGCGCTCAGATCTACGGCTGGCAGAGGATATCGGACCCCCTCGACCATTCTACCTTTTAACGGTGGAGGGGGGGGTCCGAGTTGGTGGTATTCTTGAGTGGGCCCCTCATAACGTGGCACATTCTTGTTAACTCAGAACCCCCTCGCTCCATACCACTTACTGCCTACCCCCCCTCTGAGTAAACCGCCAAACCACCTTTCCATACCACCTTCGCACTCTGTCGCCATGCTCCATTACTATGCCTACACGTCACTTTCCACTCACCTGTCGCTAGTCGCATCATGTCCTCCCGTTATCCATTCACTACCCTCCACGTCACCTCCATACACTCGTTACCCACTCATTACCCTCCACCTCACTCTCGATATGCCCATTGGCCAATCAATGCGGTCGACCATGATCGTTAACCGATCGACTCGTCATCCGCTCCCTAACGGACACTCGTTCATCCACTTAATCCCGTTTTTTCACCATTGTTGCACTGTTCACGATCCATACGCAGTCGAAGCCACCATTCTCTGTTCTCTTCAGTCAACGATCGCCATTAACGCTTGGTAAACACAGTTAACACCCTTTTTCAGTTTTGCAGGTATCAGTCGAATCAATGGCGCCCAAATCCAAATCTTCAGAGATCGAAGAGAATCCTTTCCTCCCTCCTCTTGTCGACCTGGATCGAATTCCGTTGGTCGATAAACACTACTTAATTGCAGAGCCGAAGTGCGAATTCGACTTCTTCGAATTGAACTTCTGGCTGAGAGACATTTTTCTGGACCAGAGCGACGAGATTGGACTCTGGGAGTCCAATCTCCCACTGTACCTCTTCCCTCAGACATACCATTTTCCCGAGTTCGCTCTAAAATGCCAGGCACACTATCTCCCTAGCCAAAGAGCCATTGTTTCGTCATCTGGTGAAACTCTCTTCACCATTACCCCTGAAACGCTAAACCGGATAATGCAAATACCCAGAGCCGACTCCCTTTCCCCTTTTTCCATCAAGATTCTGACTGAGATGTACCAGAAGCTGTCGTTCCCACAGAGAGCTCAAATCTTTGAGCTCTTCCTCCCAGAAAATGCTCAATTATCCAAGATGAATCCCTCATACCATTCATCCATGTTCTCAGTAACAACAAACCAGATCATTTCCTCCCTGTGTTGCCTCCTAGGATACTATTCATACGAGTGGGTAGATGAACCCATCCTGGGTTTCTTATCCATATTTTCCACCGAAGAGAAGGCTACTGTACAGTTCAACTACAACCAGTTTTTTGCCGACAACATCCACGAACAACTCTTCAAGTTTTCTACAGAGGGTATGTTCAGGTATTCTTCAATCTTGGTGTACTTGTTCATCTTTTTCCAAGCAGATAAGTTCTCCTTCTCCATGCAGAAGCTAGACCAAGATGGTAACCCACAACTTGTGACATCCTGGACATCATTAGTGTGAAAGAACTCATCTGAGTTCAACTTCAAGCAGTTCATTGATCTGTTTTATCATCCAGTGGTAAGCATGCTCAGTGGAAGAACATAACCAAGGATAAATGAAGAAATTCAAAGGATTCTACACTTGTCAGACCTAGCTAAAACAGGTGACTGGTACATGTACCGGGATCATACAGAGATTAGGGTTTATGGATGTGAATTGTCCCCTTACAAGTTGCCTAAATATTTACCTGGCAGGATTTTTGCTCTAGAATATATCCGACAGATGATAAATTCAGATGATATTCACTTTGTGGCTTTCAAAAAGAAGCAGCAGTTGAGGATCAAGGGACATATAGGCTCTTTTATTTGCAACAATTGAGCTGCAGGGGAGGAGGCCAATAAGCTGTTAAAGGAAATGAAGTTCAGTCTCAGTTTTCCTTGGCACTATGATCCATGTGGAATTATTGCAGAAACCAGATTAAAGAACAAGATTTCTCCATATGCTCATGTGCCCAAACCAGAAGTTGAGAAGTTCATGAACCAGACAGAGTGGGAGGAAAACACTCTACTAGACACAGAACAACAACCTCCTCCTGCCAGTATTTCACAAACCAATACTCCACAGGTACCAGTAGAGAAGAGGCCCAGAAAAGAAGTCTCTCCTTCAGTCACATAAGTCTCAGCAGAAGACTTCCAAGTCTACAGGAAAAGGCCCAAGACTAGTCATACATCCGACATGTCTGAAGGAGAAGAAACACAGTCTACCATAGTAATGGAGGGAGAACATTCACCACTTTTCCCAGGCAACCAACAAATGATGTCCACTTCTTCATCCAAGAAACAAACAAACATCACACTATCAACCAAATCCTCACAGGACCCTGCGGGACTCAACATCTTTGAAAAGAATAATCTGATCAAAAAGAAGAATGAACTGTTGACCAACAGTACCTATGCACATTTCTGGAAACATACATCTACAACACAACATAGGTTGCTCTCTGCCTTTGATATAGAGAAAGGGAGGATGCACATGGCATTCTTGCAGGCACATGTGCCTCATCCCAAAGCAGTTTCGGATTACAAGAGGGCAACATTCGAATTTGATACCAAAGAAGTGCATCCAGCTGACCAATTGGATATGCATAGACAGACTGGGGAAATGATTTTTTCCACCCTGGCCAATACCTCCATGACTGCTGCAAAGTTGTAGGTTTCCTTAAACAATGTCCAGACTCAGTTGAAGCTGGAGAAAGTATCTTCTTTAGCAAAAGATAACAAGATAAAATCTCTGGAGGAACTGGTGCTCAAAATTGGATATGATCCATCAAATGTGAAGGCAGCTGAGGAATTACTAAAGAAGAAGAATGCTGACATAGCATCCTTAAGGAAACAACTACAACTACCAGCCATTGAAGACTCACATGCCAAAGAGATGGCTGAGACTGAAGGCCACAAGGGGGAAATGCTAAAATTAATCATGGAGTAGAATGCGCAGATCAAGGAGATGGAGGCCGAGTTGGAGAAGTTAGTGAAAGAGAAGGAACAAACTGCACCAATGACTGTCATCCCACAGGATGCAGTTCCTCTAACAACAACAGTAACATCAACCACCACAGTAGAAATTCCAGCAGCAATCCCAGTGACAGCCACAACTGCATCTGAGAAACTGGCACAATCAATGGGGGACATGACTCTGCAAGGAGAAGAAATCAAAAGACTGCAGAAAGAAATTGATAATCTCCAGAAGCTGAAAGCCACTTTTTAGGCTAGCTACAACACTGAAATGCACAAGTCACAGAGGCTTAAGCAAGAACTGCAGAAGCTGTAGAAGGAGACAGTCATGGCTAAGACACTGTTAGAAGCCAAGGAAAATATTTGGATGGACATCTCTGCAAATCCATGACAAAAATTTGGCCACTCATACAGATTATGTTTGAGCAGCATGAACTGGTGCAAAGAAGTAGACAAGCCATTGACAAGATAAGAGGAGAATTGGGAGAAAGGCCTACAGAGGCAAATGAGATCATCAGGTTTTTGAATTCTAAGACAAAAGAGGAGCTGGGGGCTTTGGAAATTGAGGATAGGACAGAAACTATCCTTGAGGTCAAGAAAGTTTTGACCAAGAGGGGATTGATGCTGCAACTTGAGGAGAGAGTCCAAACGATGGATATTGGAGTGCAGAGGTTTTTCAGCAAGGTTGACGTTCTGCACAAGAAAGGTCTTCCAGGTTTATTTGTTATCAATGACAAGCTGATTACTCTCTCAGACTACAAACAAAAGATCATCATAGTGGCAAAGGATGGTTCTACGTTTGTAGGCATACAAGGCAACATCACTGGCAAAACATTCTTGGAGACTCTGCAGTTGGACCCGAGCATCCAACACGAGATCAAGTACATCTTCATCACCAAGCCCACCTTTGCCAAGTACACAGAGATGGATGAAGTATACCGAAGGTTACTCAAAGTTACCATCCCTAGTCTAAAAAGATGGGAAGACCTGTGAACTTTGATCGAGTAGAGGTGATGTGTACATCTGAGTCAGCATGTGGAATAGTCATAATCAAGTCAAAGATAAATCACCAACCACTTCCTCAGAATCAACATCAAGGATTCGAAGATCATTTAACATTCCTACCTTTTTGCAATATGTAATGTAGTTAGTTAGATTTTCTCTCCACCATATCCTGCTCATTAATGACAGGATCATATGTAATTTTTTGTATAAATACTTCTTATTATGAAGTATTGAGGGCTGATTTTTGCGCCCAAGCGAGCTAGCTCTGTAATCTTTTGAAGAGATCTACTAGTAATAAAAAGGCGATTTCACAGGATTCCTGCGTGTTGATGTTGGTGATGTGTTTTCTTCTCTGTTAATGTTTATCCTATTATGTTATCATTTTGTTTTCTAATCTAATTGTTTAAAAGAAGTTTAAGTACATAATTTATCTTGAATACTCTGTTTCTGGCTTTTAACGATCTGAATGTTATTCTTCTGATATTGTAATAAAGAAATTCTTAAATGCTTCTTTATTGTGATTGACTATCTCACCTATTTTTGTATTTCCATCACCTTAATTCTAAAGGATCCAACATTATCATTATCTTGCCCTGTGAAGAAACCTAATAAAATCTGTACCTGATCTCAATCCTTAACACAGACCCCATAGCCCAATGGATGTGTAAAGCAATACTTCAACCAATCTTCAAAATCAAAACACAAACTCTTATTAATTTAACTAGCCTATTATCTAAAACTCAAACAAATCCAAATCATATAGAGAGATCCCTCTCTGAAACTGGCACGGCTAGAACGCAGTTTCAAAAACGGTTTTGGTAAGTTACCTCTGCTAATTTCTTCTGCCCCTTACAACCTCTGGGAATTACAGAGTGCTAACATAGTGGCGACTCCACTGGGACCGAACAAACTTTCCATCCTACGATTTCTTTTCCCTAGATAAAGAAAACCTTATTTCTGAACAATTAAAGATCTAACTTTCAAGAGAAAATGTTCAAAGGTTGTTAAAGTTTGTATATATTAGCTTAGATTTCTTAAAAATTAAAAGTTCTGGCTCCTAAAAGAATTCACACTAGATCTCACCCAGATCTAGAACCTGTAACAACAGTAGATAATCCATAAAAGTTACTTAGAAAAAGAAACACTGTAGAAGTTCACGGGAGTAACAATCCTCTTCTCAGGGCCAATTCTCTTCCAGAGAAACTTCTCACAATCCAAGATATCGAGTTTGATTTACCTTTTGAACACAACCATTTTAGAACCAAGTCTGATAGTTTTGTGGATGAGATAGTATTAGCTCAAACCTATCTTCAACCTAAAACCCCTGAAATACTTTCTCCTAGAGCAGATTTTGATCAATGGTTTCTTCAAGAGTTTGACAAGTTAGAATATCTAGTAGCAAATCTTGATCAAGCTTTGTACAAAGCCCACTTCCAACAGTCAGTTGAACTTTCTGCCATTTCTATTGCCGCTGCTTCACTCAAACCTCAAGTAACTCAGAACATACCTCCTAGTCCTACATCATCTACATCTTCTGTCACTTCTCCTCCAATCACACAAGTTGTCATTCAGCCTCCTCCACCAATCATGGCTACCAGATATGCTCTCTTGGTTTTAGCTGCTCCATTACATGCCATGCTCCAGGACTATCAAACTAGGCTTCCTCAGTTTGATGGTACTGGGCCTCTTAATGCACAACAACATGTTGATAAAATGAATGATTACTTTGATTTGCAGGAAGTTGATGAGGCAGTTGTCCAGATGAGACTTTTTGCACAAAGTCTAATTGGAGATGTCAAAAAATGGTTTAAGGCATTACGTGCTGCTAGCATTACTGATATTGCTGCTTTCCACCGATGTTTCCTCGACAGATGGGAGGTAAAGAAAAACCCTCTTCATATTTTATCAGAATATGAGAATATCAAAAGGAATCAAGGGGAAACAGTACAAGACTATTGTATTCGTTTCAATAATCTCTATAACGCAATTCTTGCTGATATCAAACCTCCTCAAGGTTTGGCCTTAATCAAGTTCCCTGATGGATTTGACGCTGATATGTCCTACCAACTAAGCGAGAGGAATTCGACCACTCTAGAAGATTTGCAAAAGAGAGCAGTAAGTGTTGAAGCCAATCTGTTGGCCAGGCGAGCTAGACAGAGATTTGAAAGAAGAGTTACAATCAAGGAAGAGCCTTCCACTTCTTCTTTAGATGCTAAACTAGATTCCATAGTCAGAACTATGGAGAGAATGATGGAAAGGCTAACTATCGCCGACAAGAATCCACCCAGGGAAAATCAGCCTGCTCCTCAGATTAGAAATCCAAATTTAAGAAGGAATCCTCCTCTGATCAGGTAGAGAGAGCCCAGAGACCAAAGGAAACAGAGAGGTCCTGATCAACAAATCAGACCACCTCTGCAAGAAAACTATACTGATGAAGGGGAGGAGATAATTGAGGAGTTGGATGACATCCACATAAACCTCATGGGGGTCAATGATAATAATTCCATTTTCCTCACTTAGGAAGAACAGGAGAAGGTATTGTCTCACTGTTGATCTCCATCTGAGATTCTCTAGATCTTTGAAAGGCTATCTCTTCTTCAAAGATAACATCTTTGCTTATCTCAATCTGTCTCTGTCCAGGGATGTAGATTTGATATGCCTTCGAAGATTCATTGTATCCCACAAATGTACCCTTTCTCCTTGAAGGGTCTAGCTTGGATCTCTTCTCTTTGGGTACATGAAAATATACTGGGCACCCAAATATCCTGAAGTGTCCAATCTTAGGCTTCACTTTGGTGAAGGCTTCTTCGGGAGTTCAAAATTTGGTGAGGACTCCTGTTCTGAACATATACTGTTGTCATGCATGCTTTTGCCCACAGAGTCATAGGTAGACGCTGTTCATGTATCATTGCTTTGGTTGCCTCGACGATGGATCTGTTCTTCCTCTCAGCAACCCCATTTTGCTGAGGGTTGTAAGGAACTGTGTACTCCCTCTTGATCCCTGCTTTAATACAGAAATTGCTGAAATCCTTGGAGGTGAATTCTCCTCCATTATCTGATCTTATTACCTTGATCTTTCTTCCTGTCAGGTTCTCAACCTGAGCTTTGAATTCTTGAAATTTTGCAAGGACTCCATCCTTGTTCTTCAGGAAGTAAATCCAAGTTTTTCGAGAGTGATCATTTATGAAGAGTGTTATCGCACAGTTTGTAGTTAGGATAAAAACAGATATGAAGGGGCAAACTGGCGTAACTGGAACCAATCCCCCAATGTCACCATGATAGGATGGTTCTTTCTGTTTAGGGAGGTAAGGCCCAGGGGAGACGTCCCAGGTGACTTGGGGTTTTGAGAAGGCAAAGGATTGTAAGACAAAGGTAAATTTCCCCTTCACAAGTCACCATCGAGCAGATAGTCCGGCTAACAGCTAATAAAGAGACGTATAACCAAGAAAAGATATGCACCTACCCGAGACAAAGCAACAAGAAACTGATATAGGCAAGCTTGTTCACTTGGTTAGTACTTCATATAATTGATGACTATCTGATATATAAGCAATTGAATAATAAATATTGACGAAGTCAATGTTTATAAAACAACAATGCTATGCAATGTTACTTCTTCAATAAATGTTCAAGAAAACGTGGCATTCAATGTAATAATCAACACTTCATTCAAGTAATGCCCTTAAATAATCATTCAATTGCTCAGAAGAAAAACGTTAGCTGCACAAGTGATATTAATAGCAAGAGATGACGACAACAATAGGTTAGCAAGGTTTGTTTTCAAGCTAGGGTTAGTAGTTAGGGTTTCATTCAAGGTGTTGAAAGTGGTTTTGATCATAACATTCACAAGCTTGGTCTTAGATCAGTACGTTTCCAGGGTTAATGGAGTCAAAAGGAGGACGCAGGAGTTGAAGGATCAAGAAGATAATAAGGCTAAGGATTGGAAGGTGAAGCTTTGAGGTGTTGCTATGGCAAGGCCTCAAAGTCAAAACCCTAGGGGAGAGAGGCTCACTTTGGTGTAGGGAAACTAGGCCTCAATGCTCTCTCCTCCTTCCTTAACTCAATGGCAAGAACGAATAGCTTAGAAAATGGCATAAAACTAAGACCAGAGGGTTTGGAAGGCAATGTGTTGCTATGGCAAGGCTTTACCAGCAAACCCTAGAAAATCGGCTCATCAAGGTGTAGCTGAACTAGGCTCTGATGCGTCTTCTTCCTCTTAGCTTAGAAAGCAAAACAACTAGTAAAATGAAGAGGGGGAAAAGAGTGTAGCTAAGGCTAGGCTCTTTCTTTCTTCAAATAGTGGCGGAAAAATCTCTTGACGGGGACATGAGACAAGGACCTACAATGTGTGCTTGTCACCTAGGGTTTATTCAACAAATTTATAACAATATATGCAAGAAGTAACAATACAACCATTCAATCAAGAAGTTTTGCAGAAATTTACTTACATATCACCAAGAAATGACAACAAACCCTAGTTGTAACACCTTCCATCAAGAAATGCGAAGAAATGCCAATAGAAATCCAAAAATGCCTTCCTTCAACAAGTGAGCCTCACAATTTCAGCCAAAGAACCCAAGTGTAGTGCAAATTTTAGACCTCACTAATGAGTGAGTGAAAGATGATGAAAAAATGAAGGATTAAACCCTCAATTTATACAAGACCATGACCTAATTTCACTTTTAGGTCATAGAAAAGGCCGACAAGGCCAAAATACTAAAAATCATACTGTTTTACATTAAATGCTTAAAATTAAACCCTAATCAAGCTAAAGAGAGACGTCTTGCCCCCCTAGGGGTGACGTTAGCCCTTTCTAGGGAAAATGCAACATCCTGGAGCAAAATGTTAGCCCTTCTTGGGCTTCTCCAACCTGCCACACGTGCCAACACTGCCAAATCTGCCTCCCAAGACGTCCACAAGGCTAGATGACATCATGATCATCATGGGTGACATCCTGGGCCTTCTAGGGTCAATGTTCCAATGGAGAGGGCACAACCCCCCTAGGTCAAGCTCTGCCAGGGTGCCTTTGGTGGAACGTCCTCCTCTTCTCTGGTGCAAAGCCCCTGATCCATCTCTGTCCTGTCTCTGCCCCTTGATGGGGTCTCAACATCCATCTGGTGGGCTCTTCAACCCCATGGAGGTCCGAACTGATCATCTCCCCATGTGTACTGGTCCAAAATGGTACCTGTCCGTCGGGCATGATCCTGCACATCAACAACTACGCCCTCCATGGGCTCATAAGTCACAGGGATCATAGCAATGTCAATCACATCTCATCATCAATAATATTAAACATGTGCATATAATCCCTAATACCTCAGTCAAAAGCTCAAAGACATTACACAAGTTTGCAATACAAGTTTGGAGAAAATGACAGGGCGTCCTATTGGGCTAGTGTCCACTGGAAGAGTAAAGTTTTCGGAAGAGACCTCATCCGAGCCATGTAAGTGGATGATGTGGTCAAGGGATGTCCAAGCAAGTGGGTGCAGTGAGAGCAGAGGATGCAAAGCTTTACGTGTGGGTGCCTTTGTAGAAGGCGAGCTGGACCTGTCCTGGATGCAAATTTTTCCAAGCCCATTCATGCCTTCTATTCTTTTTTATTCTTTTATTTTTTATTGCTTTTTTCTTCAAGCGGCTAATCAGGGGACACTGGCCTGGCGTGGTGACAAGTGGTGACAACGTTACCCACAAGTACTTTCACATAAATGAGAAGGCAGGCTCGTGATGAGACTCCCTTTCCCTTGGCCATGCAACCAAGGGTCACTACCCTGGCGTGGTAACCAGCGGGTGGTAATGTCATACTGCTAGGCACACATGGACCTAATAGGTTGGCTTGTGATGAGACCCCCTATCCTTTGATCAGGTCTTGTTTTATTATTTTTACAGGTCCCTCTTGTTTCTTGCTGAGAAGCCTTTTATTGCTTTCTCGGGGATCCCTGGGCGAAGCATCTCGAGGTTTTATTCTTAGGCTTTTATCTTTTGCCAGCTTGCTTTTACCTTTTGGGGTTTTAGCCCCTTCTTCCCACGAGATAAGGTGCAATCTTGAAAATAAGTCAACCCAATGTTCGAACAAGTGTAATGGGGCAGATGAGCGGGAAGCAAGATGAAAATGTGGAGCTATGACGGGAGCGGACGATGGATTTTCAGAAATCCCCCAGTGGCAAACCAAAACCTACGGACATAGGCTTACTAGGGCATCCTGTCAATCCCCCCAGACATGGTCAAGTGGGCAAGTATAAGATCCAAGCATTTGTTAGAAATAAAAGGAATCAGATGCACATATTCAAGGGTTTTGATGATCAAAGTGACACATACCATGATACTTGGACTCATTACCTCATGGAGCAAGAACCATCTCTGACACAAGACCAAGCCGATGGTGATGGATGCTGTTGTTGCAGGCAAGGTAGAGGCGCTGAAAGGGAGAAAAGATGGGCCCTCCAGGGCCATGCTAAACTCGATCCGGCTCTCGACACTCCATGTTTGGGACCTTTGGGCCTCAAGACATGATCTCCTAGTTATCCCTAAAAGTGGGGGATAACAAAGAGTACATAGTACAGATATCCATTCAGGGAGGCAACAATCATTGGCCCACACACATTTGAATGTATCAAGTCCAAGATTTCCTTGGATCTATTGTCACTGCTCAAGAAGGACCCTTTGACATTCTTGCCAAGGGCATAACCTCTGCAAACACTTTTATGCTGAATCTGTATCTCTGGAAGGCCTGTTACCATTTTCCCTAGAGCTGGAAGAGGTCTATAATGAATGTGAGCAAGTCTCTTATGCCATAGTTCACTCAAGCTGATAGTATCATGTAACAGGGCCTGGATTGCTCTGATGGTTAATCTGTATAAGCTGCTTTCTCGAACACCAATTACTTTGGTAGAATTTATATGTGAGTCCTTGTGGCATGCAAGAACTTTTCCTTCAGAAAAGGTAACCTTGTAGCCTTTGTCTTCTAAGGCATAAATGGAGACAAGGTTCCTCTTCATCCCAGGTACATATAGTACTTCACTTAATTGAAGATGCATGTCAGGATCTAATTGGAAGGTAGAAGTTCCAACCCCTTTCACATTATATCTGGCATTGTCTCCAAGGACAACAGGTAGGTTGGTCTCTTTCTCAACAAGATTAGTCAGGTGATCTCTAAATCCGGTCATGTGCTTGGAGGCACCATTGTCAATTAACCAAGTATTATCATTAGTAGGAACCATACATGAGAGTGTTGAAATGAATAAGAAGGCTTCTTCTTTGATGTCTTCATCTCTATCAAGTCTTGTCTTCCAGGAATTGTATTTCCTTCATCCATCAAGCTTATCTTCCATCATAGTTCTGTTCATCATATTTTTTGGATTCTTCACAAACCCTTGCCAACTGGGCTAGAAAACCTAACGGCTAGGCTAGGCTAGCAACCTTAGGTTCTATTGGGCTTATGACTACCAACAATAAGCCTTGAAAGTTAGAAAAACACTGGTGAGCTGATAAGCTCCTTCAATGAGTTGCAAAAACCCTAAATCTGAAATTTCTGCAGAAAATTTGCGAAACCCTAGGGCCAAAAATCAAAATTCTCAGAATTGCAATCTGAAGCTTGCTGGAGGTGCGCTAAAGGAGGCCGTACACTCCTGTCCAATTTTCAGCCCCATCGTCCAAGTGTAAAGTGCTAAAACACTCAAAAGAAGAGGGCTGTACGGATTTTCTGGAAACCCTAGGAGGGTTGCACGGTTCTGCAAAAGTAAGAGGATGATTGGTAGATGCTTGTGCAATGGGTTCTTCAAGACCTAAGCTCTGATACCATGTTGAATTTTAACTATGCTAGGCTCAAGCATGAGGTTTATTTCAATTTTAACATTTACTTGAACCATAGACAAATGTAGCGACACCATTAACAATTGCTGCAATAACCAAGATCACAAGAAGAGATACCATGCACAAGAACACAAGAAATATCTTGGGAAACCCTTCTCAACAAGGGAAGAAAACCCAACAATCCTT